>CM041786.1:65251455-65281455 GCA_023375725.1 Nephotettix cincticeps
GCTTTAGTAACAATTTAATTAAGAAGACGTAAATCGTTAGATCAATGCTGCACTAAGAACACATTCTTCTGCCGTTATTCTGGAAAGTTTGGTGGTTCTCTCTTTGCCCTAATTTTGAGAAGATAGTCGTGATATTTCACATGTTATTCCAATCGCTAATGTCACGACCTCACTAGATTGTACAGGCTCCAGGTTGTAGGCTGTAGTTCACTAGCATCACTAGGTTGTACAGGCTCCAGGTTGTAGGCTGGAGTTCACTAGCATCACTAGGTTGTACAGGCTCCAGGTTGTAGGCTGTAGTTCACTAGCATCACTAGGTTGTTAGTCGGTTAGTCAGTCGTTATCAGTCTGTCGATGGAGAGGACCTCGTTGCCCCGCTCAGGTCCACAGTCCAGTGCCCGTAACCTGTAGCGGTCCGGTAGTGTTCGGCAAGTTTACGCGTGTCGACATTAAAGTATTTTTCTTTTTTAGTGACACATTTTTACAATCGGTCTGCAATGGCTAAGTGTTTTAAGTGTGTCAGTGAAGTTAATGTGAAGGAAGTGATAACATGTAGTGAGTGTGATCATGAGTTTCATCCAAGTTGCACTAAACTAGGATCGATGGAAAAATATAAAAAAGTTGAACAGTTCTATGAGGATATGTTGGAAATGTGAACCTGTAGCGGTCCGGTAGTGTTCGGCAAGTTTACGCGTGTCGACATTAAAGTATTTTTCTTTTTTAGTGACACATTTTTACAATCGGTCTGCAATGGCTAAGTGTTTTAAGTGTGTCAGTGAAGTTAATGTGAAGGAAGTGATCAGTGCCCGTAACCTGTAGCGGTCCGGTAGTGTTCGGCAAGTTTACGCGTGTCGACATTAAAGTATTTTTCTTTTTTAGTGACACATTTTTACAATCGGTCTGCAATGGCTAAGTGTTTTAAGTGTGTCAGTGAAGTTAATGTGAAGGAAGTGATAACATGTAGTGAGTGTGATCATGAGTTCCATCCAAGTTGCACTAAACTAGGATCGATGGAAAAATATAAAAAGTTGAACAGTTCTATGAGGATATGTTGGAAATGTGATGCTTGCGTCTTAAAAACTGGTAATGCTAGTGGTAATCTACAAAAATTGCAATTACGTGATCCAAATGAGGACGTTCTAGCTGCTATTAACTCGTTTAGACAGGCTAATGATCAAAAGTGGGAATCGTCATTCCTGAGATTTGATAAATTGGAAAATGATCTTTCTAGTATTAGATCTGATGTAAATAATATAAAAAGTGAAATTCTGGATATGAAAAAGGAAAACAATCAAATCAGTGAAGACGTTGCGATACTTAAAAATGAAAACACAGACTTCAAACTCAGCATAGCTAAACTAAATGATGAAATAAATGAACTGCAACAGTATCCTGTAGCGGTCCGGTAGTGTTCGGCAAGTTTACTCGAGTCGACATTAAAGTATTTTTCTTTTTTAGTGACACATTTTTACAATCGGTCTGCAATGGCTAAGTGTTTTAAGTGTGTCAGTGAAGTTAATGTGAAGGAAGTGATAACATGTAGTGAGTGTGATCATGAGTTCCATCCAAGTTGCACTAAACTAGGATCGATGGAAAAATATAAAAAGTTGAACAGTTCTATGAGGATATGTTGGAAATGTGATGCTTGCGTCTTAAAAACTGGTAATGCTAGTGGTAATCTACAAAAATTGCAATTACGTGATCCAAATGAGGACGTTCTAGCTGCTATTAACTCGTTTAGACAGGCTAATGATCAAAAGTGGGAATCGTCATTCCTGAGATTTGATAAATTGGAAAATGATCTTTCTAATATTAGATCTGATGTAAATAATATAAAAAGTGAAATTCTGGATATGAAAAAGGAAAACAATCAAATCAGTGAAGACGTTGCGATACTTAAAAATGAAAACACCGATTTCAAACTCAGCATAGCTAAACTAAATGATGAAATAAATGAACTGCAACAGTATTCCCGAATAAACAGCTTGGTAATCACAGGTGTGCCTTATAGCAAACGGAGAACGTGTACGACGTGTTGGCGAGCATCGCCACAGCTCTGGGCTTCAAGTTCTACCCTGCAGAGATCGACGTAGCGCACAGGCTAGCTCCACGCCGAGGAGATAACCGGCCGCCCCCAATTGTGGTAAAATTCATCTCACGCACTGTTAAATGGGGCTGGATGGATGCCAGGAAGAAGAAAAGAACTCTATCAGCTCGCGATCTTCACGTCGGATTCCCAGATCAACAGATTTATCTGAATGACCACCTGACACCAGCTACGAGAGATGTCTTCAACAAAGCTCGAGAGATGGTTAAACAACAGCATCTAGCAGCAGCATGGGTGACAGACGGACGTGTGTTAGTTAAGGGGAAAGAGACCGACCGAGCCGTCAGGGTGAGGAATCTCACAGCTCTGAGAGGACAGTCGCAGCCCGCGCCCTCGCAGCCACAGCAGCAGCAGCAGACGCAGAAGGACTAGTAGACATTTGTTGTGTAAGTGATAGAGTGAGCTAACCTTTGTTCAGATTAGTAAATAGCATTTAATAGATTTTGTTATTTCATGATTTTTTTTCGACTGTCATAATATATTAAAATAATTTTGTTAATTAATTCATAAAAATATTGATTTTATTTTTTCATTCACAATTAATTGCATTTAAATAAACAACACAAGAATTGCAATTTAATTTACAATCAATAACTGAATAAGCATTTTATTTACAAGTTTATTGATTTTTCTTTCCATCAATATTATTATATGTCAATTAGGTACAATCTAAATGATTAGTTAAATACAAAAAATACCACTTTATTTCACGATTATTTTAGTTAGAGATATTTTAAGTATAATATTGGTTCAGTCTGGTATTGTGTATATGTGGTGTGTATACCCACGTATGAATGCATATTAGGTTCACACATGTTAAACACATAATACAGTATATTAATATTAATACGTGTATAAAAATTATGTATGTTGAATATGATTTAGTAATACAATCAAATAAAAAAATAGTAAAATGTACAAATAGTACAAATGTGTAAACATAGTATGTTGAATTAAAATTTAAATGATTTTTAAAAGTTTCTATTATGTTACTAAAATTTGAGAAATAAAACAGATGTTTGAAGTGTGCATGCAGTGTTTTCACTATGGTAATTTTGAATTTTAAGACATATTCTTTTTTTATTTTATTTTATTTTTTAATAAATTACTGTAAAAATGTAGTATGTTAAGTTTTGCGACCTCTCTTTCAGAATAACTTAGAACCATGTAGTAAGTGAGAAGGTATTAAGAATGAGTGAGAGGAAATGATATAAATAAATTGCCTACTAATTATTTCATGCAATTATTGCGGTATTATACAATTATAAGTATGATAATAATTGTTATATATAAACTAATTATTTCTATTTTAGTCTTAAATATTCTGGTTAAATAAAATAATACATTTCATTTCAAATCCATATACGAAACTATTGATGTAACATTCATACCAGACTCACATAACTGTATCGGTTATCGCTGTCCTAAATATTTTTGGTAATCATTATCCTGAGGCCAAATACTGGACCAGCTATTGGACTAATTATGAGAGACAATGATGATGATTGTAATGAATTTATTGTGAATTGCAATTTGGTTGATATTTTGAATCCGTATCCAAACACTAACGAGGATAATTATTTGGACCTGTTGTTTGAGGCAGGATACATATCCTGTATTGACCAAGTTACAAGACCCGAGAGTCAAACATGTATTGATCATGTATTTGTAAAATTATTAAAATCAATCAAAGTGCATTCGGCTGTCTTAAATTCATCGATTACTGATCACAGACTTATTCTGGTTTTTTTGAACTCGGAATGCAGTCGCAAGACGGATAATTTGCAGGTTGTGAATAAAAAAACTGATTGGATTAAGGTACGACATATTTTATCGCAAGAAAAATGGCGGGAAGTTATTGATCATAACAAAGATATAAATTCATGTTCAGAAAACTTGATTAATATAGTCAAACGAGCCATCGATCAAGCAACTAGTTCATCTGTTAATATTAATTCTAAAATCAGGAAAATTAAACCGTGGATCACGGCTGGATTAATTAATTCGATCAGGGAACGAGATAAGTTATATAAAAAGGTCCAAAGGCAACCGTTCAATATTAGGTTACGTCAGCGTTTTTTATTTTATAGAAACATGATTCACGCACTCATTAAGCGAACGAAATTTGATTACTATAAAAACCAAATTGAACAAACTAATGGCGACACTAAGCGCTTCTGGCGTTTGGTAAATGAAGCTTCTGGCCGTTCATCAAAAAAAGAACCCTTCCCAGTTCAGGAGTTCGTGCGTGCCGGCGATCCTGTCACTTCCAGCCATACCAAGACAGTTAGTGATTTGTTCAATCACTATTTTGCATCTGTAGGCTCAGACCTTGCGTCGGCTTTGCAACCAGTCGGCCCGCCCACGGTGTTGGAGGACGGCCCCATCCAGGATTCTGTTTTCCGTTTTTTTCCTGTCAGTAGACAGAGTATTAGAGAGGTGGTTGTTAGTATTAGGGGAGGTTCTGCGCCTGGAATAGATAATATTCCAGCTAAGCTCGTTAAGGAAAATATTGATTATCTTATTGAACCACTCCACTATATTGTCAACCGCAGTTTGAGCACAGGTGAGTTTCCGAACCCCTTCAAAAAGGCTAAAGTAATTCCCTTGTATAAATCCGGGCCAAAAGTTGACAAATCAAATTATAGACCTATATCTCTTTTAACGGTATTCTCTAAGATAATTGAGAAATGTGTTAAATTTCAACTATATAGTTACTTAGAACGGGAAAAGTTAATTTGTAATTGTCAATATGGCTTCCAAAAAAGCAAAAACACATCTGACGCCTTTTTTGATTTGACGAAATTTATTTTTGAATCTCTTAAAGATCATAAAAAACTTTTAATTACATTTTTAGATCTTTCAAAAGCATTTGACTCAATTGATAGAGGAAAACTATTGCATAAGTTAGAGTTGCTTGGTGTTCAAGGTATTTCGCTTTCCTGGTTTAAAGACTATCTAAACGATCGACAACAAATAGTATCTATAAATGGTACCACAAGTGATACTGTCAATGTCGAATATGGTGTTGTTCAAGGCAGTACCCTTGGACCCCTTTTGTTTTCCATTTATATTAACACTATTTCAAGAGTAAATCTGAACAGTAAAGTAATCCTGTTTGCTGATGACACGGCGGTGGTTACTGCCGGCTGCACGTGGGACGAGGTGTACCATTTGGCAATGTTAGATCTTAATAATTTGAAGACCTGGTTCGATTATAATACCCTCACTGTTAATGTAGAAAAAACAAAGTGTCTTCCTATCTTCCTTAAGAATAGTTCTGACCCGGGAGAACGATCTTTAAAGTTACATTGCTGTGGAGATGCAAGGGCGTTAGAATGTCAGTGTGAGAAAATTGAACGGGTGGAGCAATACAAATATTTAGGAGTTGTAATCGACAGCAAATTGAATTGGGCTCCACACATTAAATATGTCAAAAGTAGACTTAGGAGGCTCACTTACGCATTTATTCAACTAAGAGAAATTTTATCCCTTCAACAGTTGCGCAATGTGTACTTTGCCTACGTGCAGTCGGTGGCGCAATATGGTATCCTGGCTTGGGGTGGGACACTCCCGACAATTGTAGAACCTCTAGCAGTATCACAGAGGTCTATTATTAAAATCATTCTTAAAAAAAGTCCTAGATATTCTACGTTTCAACTGTTTAGTGATTTTTCAGTATTAAATATACGACAAATTTTCATAAAAACTATCCTAGTCTTCATAAAGAAAAATAAAAACTCAATTTTTTCTCCAGTTTGTCATCAATATCCAACCCGAATTAGTAGAAACCTCGGTATTAAAATTCCCAGTTTGTCTCATTCTTCATTAAAAACAATTCCTTTTTATTTATGCCACATTATATACAGAAATTTACCAATAGAGATCAGGATGGCTGAAAGTGACAGTTTGGCTGTGTACAAGAGGAAGGTTGGTGTCTGGCTTATGGATTTGGGACCCGAGCGATCAGAGGCCCTCCTCCAATCGCTCTATTCTTAAGTCAAGTTAATGATTACTTACTAACGAACTATTTTACAACAGCACCGGAATTCCCCAGATTATCACCAACTATCATTTTTATTTCCTTTGATTTAATTTTTTCTATTGATTCAATGAAAAATGTAAATAAATAGTTCATGTGTCAGGTTGTATTATTCATTATGTTTTGATGCACGACAAAACACGTAGTTTTAAGCTATGCAAACAAAAATGTTATGTTTTGTTATAATTTACCTTCCGTACGTTTAAGTAGACTTTTAATTTAATTTTATTCATTGTTATTATTTATATCTAAGTTTTCCTTAGAAAGTAAATATTACTTTAGATTTGCTTTTTATTCCAGCACAAGAATATATATTTTTTTAATAACTTTTTTTCTGGTGAGTGGACTGTTTGTGAGTGGACTGACTCATTCCCATACACGGACGTATAGTCCTTTTGGGAATTATTTTTTCCTGGACTAATTATGTTTATTTTTTGTAAATTGTCTTTTTCAGGAATAAAAAGCAAAAAAAAAGGTTGTACAGGCTCCAGGTTATAGGCTGTTGTTCACTAGCATCAATAGGTTGTACAGGCTCCAGGTTGTAGGCTGTAGTTCACTAGCATCACTAGGTTTTACAGGCTCCAGGTTGTAGGCTGTAGTTCACTAGCATCAATAGGCTGTACAGGCTCCATGTTGTAGGCTGTAGTTCACTAGCATCACTAGATTGTATAGGCTCCAGGTTGTAGGGTGTAGTTCACTAGCATCACTTGGTTGTACAGCCTCCAGGATGTAGGCTGTAGTTCACTAGCATCACTAGGTTGAACAGGCTCCAGGTTGTAGGCTGTAGTTCATTAGCATCACTAGGTTGTACAGGCTCCAGGTTGTAGGCTGTAGTTCACTAGCATCACTAGGTTGTACAGCCTCCAGGTTGTAGGCTGTAGTTCACTAGCATCAATAGGTTGTACAGGCCCCAGGTTGTAGGCTGTAGTTCACTAGCATCACTAGGCTGTACAGGCTCCAGGTTGTAGGCTGTAGTTCACTAGCATCACTAGGTTGTACAGGCTCCAGGTTGTAGGCTGTAGTTCACTAGCATCACTAGGTTGTACAGGCTCCAGGTTGTAGGCTGCAGTTCACTACCATCACTAGGTTGTTAGGGCGCAATACAACTACTTTATATTTCATCGGAATCGCAGAGCTCAGAGATTCAAAGTATCACGGACCTAATCACTAAATACGTTTAATAAATCAACAAATTCAAGTTTGAGGTGTTTTTTTAGGAATACCTTTTTTTTTAATTAGAGATAATTGTATAACGTGTTCACACAATATTTTAAGTCCATTACTTATAGTTTTTCAATTCATGGGAGGATGTAAAACCCGCTGGAGCGGGAAGCAAAATAGTTTGGACGTTGACCAACTTCTCTTGTAAACTTCAGACTTATCACCGCCTTTATGTATAAAAGCTATGTCGACTTTAATTTTCAAAGTTATCTTGACTAATGAATATTCAGGAGGACTTGAAGGGTCAATGAATCGATCTAAAACGGGTTTTCGTTAAATAGGCCTATGTGTAATAATACTACTTGGCTGATTTGAAACGTAAACGGTCATGAGCCACAATTCAAATATACTAACAACTACTGTACCTGTGTTGCTGATCCATCGCCTATGGGGGGAGGGAGTTAGCAATTTGTAAGTTGCGAATTTGTAACAGGTTTTGTTAGATACTACCAGAGATATGGTATTAAACTTTTAATACTATGAGAATAAGAACAGTTGTTTAGATGAACTGAAAACATTCCATTTAGATATATCTAGTACCTGGTGACCGAGCTTTGCTCGGATAGAATAAGACATGTTTTTACAAGTTAATTAGCAAAATTAAAACAAATTTACTGCCCAATGAAAACATTTATGTGGTTGAAATAAAACCTATTTAATACACCATAATTAATATAGCACTGAACAAAAAGTATCGCCCCTGGTAGGGATGGAACTCGCGGCCTATAGTTCTTGAGGCCGACACGCTACAACTCGGCTACGACGTTAGTCAATTGAGTGATGCCGTTTAACGTCTTTTAGCCAAAGCCGATCATTTACTGTTTAATTATCCATACCGTTATTATTAGCCTGTGATCAACTGATTTTGTTATAAACGGAATGAGGATTGAAAAGCAAAAGATAAATTTAATTTACATCAATTAATTGGTTTGTTACAGTGGCTTCAAGCAATACAACGAATACGTTTTCTATCAAAACACGGAAGATTTTGGAAATACTTTTTTCTGCTTTTATTTCGCACAGCTATGTTATCCTTAAGTTTTTACAAATTGTTTGGTAACCTGATAATTTTGCATTTATTTAATTCATAAAATAAATATTAATGCATAACCTCTATATTGTTCCCCGTAGTCTTCAATCAAGAACTGTCAAACGGTTATAAACAGCTGTTTTGGTTTGTATTGTTTACATTTTATTCTCCATAAGCGTAATGTTAAATTTTTAGATTTTAAACTTAATATTACAGTAAAACACGAATTTTCCTGGACATTAGACCTATCTAGAACTTATTTTCTACTCGGAAATTAGTTATTTCCAAAATTTAAAGAAATTCCTCCATATACAAACCTTGCTCGTATTAAAGTATTGGATAATCTAACCTATTTCCCACAGGGATGTAAATACAGATATTTTTAAACCAACTTATTATAAAAATATATATAATTTATGCAAATTGCGTATTGTAGAATTCCGGAGTTAGTTCTGTCAAATAGTACACTAATATACATTATTTTACATACACATATTTTACATAAATATACATTTTTTGGTCAGTAAAAAAGAAAAGTATAATGCCCCCATTTGTACTTTAAAGTTTTAAAAAAATGTATAGAAAGGGTTAAAAAACTAAAACCTCTGTTTACATCACGCTAATACAGTAACACATTTTTTGTAATATTTGAACACATTTTTATAGAAGAGATTAAGAATGAAACAACATTCCTGCAAAAAAATTAGGCTTTAGCCTATAAGACTTTTAGTAAAATAAAAAAATATATTATTAATAGTTATAATATTAAAATAGTTCACTGAATAGAACCTATAACTTAAGATCATACATACGTACTCTCTAATAAGCACAAGAGGACTGTTTTAGGCTTACATTTTTCCAGTATGAGCGCGACCTAACTTCTAAACGTTGATTTTTTTATCAAAGAAATAATAAAACAAATAATGTTTTATCATTTTATTTTTCATGTCTCTGTAAGATCATTATCCCACAGAATCACTTGATGAAAAACATAGTTCGTGCCGACGAGTATCACTTCATTTCACTCTTCGCCGTGATGTAGCAATCTATCACTGCTATCAATGCACGTGTGATTGGTAAGAGTCAACTCATCATCATACTGTAAGAGTCGAAAAGTTAGCCCTCAGTTGTAACATAGTATTCATGCAGTTGTACCTCAGTTATAACCTAGTACATCGTGTAGTTGGCCCCCTGCTGTATCTGGCTACATGGTGCAGTTAGCCTCAGTTGTACATAGTATTCATGCAGTTGTACTCAGTTATAACCTAGTACATCGTGTAGTTGACCCCCTGCTGTATCCTGCTACATGGTGCAGTTAGCCCTCAGTTGTAACATAGTATTTCATGCAGTTGTACCTCAGTTATAACCTAGTACATCGTGTAGTTGACCCCCTGCTGTATCCTGCTACATGGTGCAGTTAGCCCTCAGTTGTAACATAGTATTTCATGCAGTTGTACCTCAGTTATAACCTAGTACATCGTGTAGTTGACCCCCTGCTGTATCCTGCTACATGGTGCAGTTAGCCCTCAGTTGTAACATAGTATTTCATGCAGTTGTACCTCAGTTATAACCTAGTACATCATGTAGTTGACCCCCTGCTGTATCCTGCTACATGGTGCAGTTAGCCCTCAGTTGTAACATAGTATTTCATGCAGTTGTACCTCAGTTATAACCTAGTACATCATGTAGTTGACCCCCTGCTGTATCCTGCTACATGGTGCAGTTAGCCCTCAGTTGTAACATAGTATTTCATGCAGTTGTACCTCAGTTATAACCTAGTACATCATGTAGTTGACCCCCTGCTGTATCCTGCTACATGGTGCAGTTAGCCCTCAGTTGTAACATAGTATTTCATGCAGTTGTACCTCAGTTATAACCTAGTACATCATGTAGTTGACCCCCTGCTGTATCCTGCTACATGGTGCAGTTAGCCCTCAGTTGTAACATAGTATTTCATGCAGTTGTACCTACATCGTGTAGTTGACCCCCTGCTGTATCCTGCTACATGGTGCAGTTAGCCCTCAGTTGTAACATAGTATTTCATGCAGTTGTACCTCAGTTATAACCTAGTACATCATGTAGTTGACCCCCTGCTGTATCCTGCTACATGGTGCAGTTAGCCCTCAGTTGTAACATAGTATTTCATGCAGTTGTACCTCAGTTATAACCTAGTACATCGTGTAGTTGACCCCCTGCTGTATCCTGCTACATGGTGCAGTTAGCCCTCAGTTGTAACATAGTATTTCATGCAGTTGTACCTCAGTTATAACCTAGTACATCATGTAGTTGACCCCCTGCTGTATCCTGCTACATGGTGCAGTTAGCCCTCAGTTGTAACATAGTATTTCATGCAGTTGTACCTCAGTTATAACCTAGTACATCATGTAGTTGACCCCCTGCTGTATCCTGCTACATGGTGCAGTTAGCCCTCAGTTGTAACATAGTATTTAATGCAGTTGTACCTCAGTTATAACCTAGTACATCATGTAGTTGACCCCCTGCTGTATCTGGCTACATGGTGCAGTTAGCCCTCAGTTGTAACATAGTATTTAATGCAGTTGTATCTCAGTTATAACCTAGTTCATCGTGTAGTTGACCCCGTTCTAGTCTTAATCTTAATTTTTAATTCATTAAATTCATGGGATGTGATAAGGACAAGAAAAATAGAATATATATTCGGAACTACAAACTACTCAACTGATTAGTAACTACTGATGAGGAGTAACTACTCTACATCCATACGTATTTGCAATCAATGCACAGAGCTGCCGAACGTTCCAATAAACATTTATTGGCTTTTCATTGTTGACGCTCAAAGCTTTTATCAAAGCTGATTGTTGGAGTTTAGTCTTTATCCAGGTTTGATTGATTCAAGCTGCTAAAGGATTTTGTTAAAATAGGGTTTATCTTTCATATAATTTAAATCGACAAATATTGTAAACTGCCATGGGTATAACATACCTAATTTTAGAATAATTATGATTTTCTGACACATATTTAATTTTGCCTTTTTCTATTACGGATGTAACATCTTAGTCTATAAATGTTTTGTTATATGAAAGAAAGAGGAGTATTTTTATTATAACAAACCAATAAAGCAAACAACCCGGATACTCCTCCTCTTCCAAAACTTACAATACACAATCTTGAAAAATACAAGTAATTAAGTAGTAATTTACGTTGTAATTAAGTAATTTCTTACGTAATTTACAATGATGCAATCATGACGCATTGACATTAGGTCCATGAAATAATCTATGGTATCAAATTTCAAATTAAATCTTGAAAATAAAAACGCACTTATCATTTCCACTTTGGAGAAAAGCTATATATTTATAGTGATAGTAGTTATAGTTAATAGTTATATCTTATACTATTTTATATCTCATACTAATATATATATTATGTATTAAACTATTTTCTTCATTTATTTTTACTATTTATTTTTGTATTAAATTTTTTTATATCTTGAAAAACTGTAAGTGATTATCCAGGTTGTAGTCAATAATGAAGTTCATTAATATCGTATTAATTGGTGGAACAGAGGGCCAAATTCAAGATATACTATGTATGATAAATTAAATTGACAATTCATCTGTAGAATTATGTGAAGTTTAAATTCACTGCAAGAAAGCCATTATTAAATTTTATAATTATTATGTTTATAATTTTATGTTATTAAAAATCTATAAACATTTATTTGGTCGACATATTGTTACTTTAATATTAATATTTAATACTAATACGAGGCTAGCCACAAGTTTGTCATTCTTCGTGTTAATGGCCAAGAAGTTTTGATTTGTGTTTTAAATGTGTTTTATGTTTGTGCATTAAATATTTCAAACATGACAATTTTCTTAGCAGAATAATGAAGTAGCATGATAATATTTACTTAAAAATTAACTCTTTAGTTCAAAACTTAGGAGTCTGAACTTGGAAGTTTCAGGTGGTTTTATAGCTTATTTTAGAAAATAAAACAAGATAAATAGGTAAATAGATACATAGGGTTTGATAAATATAGCTATAGTGTACGACTTGATTGTTTAATCACAATGTTTACTTCATAGAATCATAGAACCATTCACAATTCCTGTTTTTAGCAAATTTCCAATAAGGATGAAGCTGTTACCGTAGGTCTCATGGCAAGACTTACTTTTTTGTATTTAGGTGTCCAGAGGCCAAAAACAATAGTCGTTAATATATTTTTTCTCTTTTTCACCCATCTCTTTATCATTTTATCTACCATTCTATCACATAAAAGAGAGGAGAATCGAAGATAAAAGAGAGAATCGAAGAAAAAGAGTTTATTTGCGTGCCATACAATTTAAAACTAAACAAAGCCATACAGAAAACTTTTACAAAACAAAAATTCAATATAAGTTACAGAACAAGACACAATGCATATGAAATAATACAAAAGAAATCACGAAACAACAACCAAACTAATAAATACACAAGATCAGGAGTATATAAAATTAAATGTGATGACTCTAACAAATATTATATTGGACAAACCGGTAGAAATTTTCAAACAAGATTCACAGAACATATACAAGCGCTAAAATCAAACAACAAAACAACACAAAAATCAGCGTTCGCCGAACATATTCTTTCCACAAAGCACAATTACACTAGTATGACACATAATATGACTATATTGAATTTCGAATAGAAAGGAAGGAAATTGGATACAAAAGAAGAATTCCAAATTTATACTCACTATCAAATTGACAAAAATAATATATTAAACACATCACAAATTGAAACAAACAATCAAATATATGAAAAAATTATACAAGGAAGAAATAATACATGCTAACACACTTTACCAATTTGAATACAGTGAAATTTAAATTATCATATGACATTTATTTACATTTATAAATTAAGATTATCAAATTAGGTTAAACATTTGTACTTCTTGAAGATGGGATGATTCCCGAAACATATCGAAGAAATAATTAAAGTGTTTTCTAAGGGTACTCGGTTCACGTATTTAAAGATAAATATATATATATATGTGTGTGTGTGTGTGTGTGTGTGTGTGTGTGTATGTCTAAATGGAATGGTCTCAGTAAATCTAAACAGCTGTTCTTATTCTTTGACATTAAAAATTCAATACAATAGTTCTGGAAGTTTCCGTGGAAAGCTGTTACATGTTTCCATCTTAAAAATCACCAACCCCCCCCCAGAGCTAAGACATATCCATTTCAAAAAATCACAAACCTTCATAGTTGTTATTTTTGGTATATCATAATAGGACATAATAATTCATTAGTATAAGTCGTTCGGCACTTATTCAAAAACAAAGATGTACAGTTTTATTACACCTATAATAAACAGTACAGCAGTCTTAATTGGGGACTTGTTGGCTTATAGAAGAATCATATGGGCAAATATTTATTGAAGTAATAAATATTAATATTAAGGTAATAATATGTCCACCAAATAAATATTTACAGATTTTTAATAACATAAAATTATAAACATAATACAGTAATTACAAAATTTAATAATAGCTTTCTTGCAGCGAATTTAAATTTCATATAATTCTATAGATTAATTGTCAATTTAATTTATTTTACAAGAGTAATCCTGTTTCGAGTAAATCTATTTCGAGTTCTAATAATATTTTTTTACTTACCACTACCAAACTGCGCTATTGAAAATTCTACTTGATAAAAATTATATTAAAACATTTTTTTTTATCAAAACCAGTTTTTGTCTTCGAATATTACATCTACAGTGAAATAATTCAAACCACTTGATCATACACTCGATCAAAGAGCTATAAAATTGAACTAATCCACTTTACACGGAGGTTAAAAGCATGTCTAAAAGCATTTCAACGCTCTTTTCAAGCCATGCTGGCTTTGTGTGGCTATAGTTGAATTAATTATTTTTATAGGGACTAAAGATGAATGCAATTGAATCATGGCATATATAGAATTACAAAATACCGTTTTATAAAGCAAACTTCAGTTTAAAATGTAGGCCTATATGCCTGTTCCAAATAAGAAAAACATGCAGAAGATTTTATAAGATAAAATAGGGGTGTAAGGCTTTGTCGAATGGATGATCAAGCATATTGAAGATACTATTTATATTTTCTCCAATACCCTCTACTCAGTGTGGTTGAAAGATATTAATAAAGACATTGAACTTTCTAGCCTTTAATCAACTTAAACCAGTATTCTCCTGCAAAGGGGTAATTACAGCCAAATATTAATAATTTTAATTTTATTCTGACTTTGTAAATATTTACGAAAAATCCATCAACAATTTTGACATGTCACTTACAAGTATCCACACAACTTTCTTCAAACTGCCTTACTTATAGGCCACAATAATTGCCAAAGAAATTATTGGTTTAATTCTGTGATAGTCAAACCCTAAGGATATTTATATACCAAAGATTATAATTAGTAAAAATAATGTATACGAGATCCAGAAATAGTGTCCTGTTTAATTAAATACTATTAAAAAGGAATTACAAAATTTTGTATAATTATAAGTTTTTACTCCTTTAGAGTATTGATTCTATTTAAATACCTTAAATTAGGAGTTTTTAAATGAATATTTCAATTTTAATTTTAATCCTAACCAGACAACTAGTATACTCGTAGTATGTCACATAACTAGTGACAACCTGTTCATTGCCATATTCACGAAGAACAACTCAACATTCCACAATTAGTCTTTGGCCATATTAAACACTGAAGATCCGTTTAAAGATTATGGGCCGGTTTTCGAGTTTAGGGCTAGTCCGCGCTTAAAAACAAATAATAACTGATATATGGATAAAGATAATAAAATATAATAACATAACAAAATTATGATACAGATAAAAATAATCTTGTTTTTGTAACCAGCACTAAATTCCGTACACATTGATAAATACCCCCGTCGCAGCAGACCTGCGTACTCAAATAAATCTTTTATAATAATAATAATAATATAAGACAAGTTTTATAAAAATCTGTCCATAACATGAGAATTATCCTATTCTCCATAAGATTAACTAAAGAGTGTGCATTTGCTGCTGTGAGGAACACTGAAATACATTTGTACCATATAATTTTTATAACATTTATACCAACTTTCATAACATCTGTCCATAAATAAAGGATTTGCCTATTCGCTATAAGATTAACATGGGAAAGAGTATGCAGGTTTGCTGCTGATAAACACTAAACTATAATTTAAGCATTGGATAGATCTCACCATGAATAAATATCAATTTTATCCAAATAAATATGGATATAATTTTTCCCTATCCTATTGATTAACATGGAGCCCCACAATACAACGTACTGTGTTTAGATTAAATCTCGGTAACCGTTGGAGATAGAGAAAAACTTTAAAACTAATTGTGTAGTTTTCTAAGCATAAATGGAAATATAAATTAGAAGTTTTTAAATACGTTATATGCAAAAATACCACATTTTGGGGTACAATACAATATTCATTGACATATGGGACGAACTCGTAAGCATTTGTAGGAATACACGTCTCTACCAAATTTGTTACATTTTTTACGAGAGTTATCGTGCTACAGACACAATATAGATATACATATTTATACTTATATATAATATATTTTTAAATTTTAACGACTATTGTTTTTGGTCTCTCACCTAGAAAAAATAAAATGTTCTTAAGTCTTACATGAGACCTACGGTAATAGCTAATGGGAAATTCGTAAAGAATACAATGAAAAATGCAAAAAACCCCATTTTGGGGTACAAAACCCCCCAAACTACCCGTTCCCATTGACCGATGTGTCTGGTTTACAAACTCGTCCGAGCATTTGTAGGAATACACGTCTCTACCAAATTTGGTCTTGATTGGACCATTTTTACGAGAGTTATCGTGTTCACAGACACACACACACACATATATATATATATATATATATATATATATATACATGTATATATATATATATATATAAAAATTTTAACGACTATTGTTTTTGGACTCTGGGCACCTAAAGAAGAAAAAATAACATGGTCCCGGGCTTAAGTCTCACCATGAGACCTACGGTAATAGCTTCTTCCCTATGGGAAATTCGCTAAAACATCGCAAAAGGAATGAATATAGTTTTGCTATTTTTTAAACAGAATAGTGTTAAAACTTGGTAAAATTAGAATAAAATACGAAATTAGTTTATAATATTGCTGAAATATTCTTCCTACCTTCTATATTAGTTTTTAAAAGTAAACAGCAATAACACGTTGAAAAAAAAATTTTGTACAGTATTTACTTCCCTGGGGGAAATAGATTTCATCTAGACAGCTTTTCTTATTCTTTTATATTTAAAATTCAATACTATAGTTCTAGTAGTTTCTATGGAAACCTGTAACATGTTTTCCATCTTAAAAATCACCAATCCCCCCCCCAGAGCATTTGATTTTGACATATCCATGTCAAAATGGGAAAATAAGATTATTTTTGTATTGCAACTATAATCAATCGTTTAGATTAAGTTTAACTCCAACTTATCATTTTCGCCTTTCTTCCCTCATTTTTAGGCCTGGACTAAATTTTTAAAGCCGGAACTTTGGTAGGGAAACCTCTCAGGTTTATCTTTTTAGTCCTCGTCTAAATTGATATGGACCCGGAAACCCGATAATCCCTGTCCCTCTTGACCGAGACTCTCTATGGTCCCGTTCTATTGCTAAACCCAATTTTAGGTCCGGTCAAAATATCAGCTGTTATTAGTTTTTAAGCCTGGACTAACGCTAAACCCGAGCTCAAAACCCGGCCCTAATAGTCCTCACTATCCGAGTACCACAATCCTATTCAGAAATACCGGTACTAAAAAAACACTTCGGCTGTATGTCCTTCTCTATGAAAATGGGACTACTATTCACTTCATTTCCCACAGCCAGTCTGTTCGTATTTTGAAAAACTTTTCTATAAATGTGAAGTTATTTAGTTGTTTACTTAGCGTACTAGAGTCTATTATTGGTAAATTATTACTCGTACTTTCTTATGGAAACGAATTGCGAACTCTAGCCGTTTCGTGGTCTTGGTCAGTAACGCATTTTATTGTCAGTATATAAGCTGAAAATACTTTTGAAAATATATAAAATTACATTGTAATTGTGAAAAGTCACTTGAAAAAACGTGGACCTCTTATTTAATATTTAAAACACTTATTTTTTTGTTGTTGTAACATGTGAGCAACGTGTAATTGCTCATAGAATTCTAAATATTTTTAACTAAATATTTCATCCAGATCTCAATATTTCAGGAGTCCTTTGGTATTAATATTCCTTTATTGGTATAAAGGAAATTGTAAATGGATATTTCGTTTTTTAAAGCCATGACCTTGAAATTACTTAAGTGTGAGGGTTGAAATAGCAATAGGAATTAATATATAATAACACATCCGTTTTACTATCATAATAACATCATAAATAATAGTATCCGGTAATATTATATAATGTAATATACACAATAATATTTTTAAATAGATTTCTCTTAATATAAGAAAGTTAGTTTTAAAAATTTATCTGAATTTTCCTTTAGAAGTAATTATTTAATACTAGCTGACCCGGCGAACTTCGTAACGCCTTACAGTAAACACATGTTAACTTTAAGATTGGCCATTGTTCTGAAGTCGAATAGCAATACGGCTTCATTGTGAAAGGTTATATATTCTGGGTCGCTGCATAGTGAATAACAATACTGAAACGATAAAACATATTAATATCATTCCCATAAAACAAATAAATCTGAGTGGATTAATTCACAACTTTCAAATCCAATCCAAACCCAAACGAAACCTAACTGTAATACGGCTCTTATAGGAAAGATATACAACAGCTGATTATTATAATAAGCGTAATAATATAAACATTGTAATTATCATATAAACACGTGACTTTAATCAGACAGAAAATAAAAAAATATAAATACATAATCCCCCAAAACCTTAAACTATTAACGTGGTGAATAAAGCTGTTCATTTTTTACAGTACACATTTACTTCATAGTTTAACATTAATGAATGATTCAGATGACATTGGATAGTAAAGCATACGGTATTGCTAATGGAAAGTAAACCAATCAGCTATAGCTAAGAAATCAAATGTTTTCATTGTAGACAATTTGTAAACAAACTTACTCTCCATAAGGTTAACATTAGAAATTTAAAACGCCATAAAATGGAAACTTATGGGGTTTTCGAAAATATTTTTTCACTAAAACCTTCCCGGACACATATAGAGCAACTTCCTAAAATTTCTTGGCGATCGGATGAGTAGTTTGGCAACGCATAAAGGACATACATACATACAGACAGACATACATTCAATTTTATATATAGAGATAATTAAGTCAAAAACACGAAAATAGTAATATTTATTTAGTGGTTATAAGTAAACTTTTTAAAGCTGTCCAAAAACTCCCTATTCCATAATAATATTCCTACCATTAAGGTGCGTTCAGGTTTTAAACTATAAATTTTTGTAAAGTCACGTTTTGAGACAAAATAAAGCCAACTACAGTTATGTCATCGCCGTGGAAGGGAGCCAATGTCGGCTAAATTTATATAATTTTATATACTTTATAAAATATACTTTATTTTCAGTTTCGAGAAATTTAGGCTATTATCTTTATGAGTAGGCCTACTCCTCAATGTAATCATACCCCCTAGTTTTACGGATTTAGGTCAAAATATTATCTTATAATTGTATTCGAAACTATAATTTACATTATTTATTGATCGATTGATTTAAAATGCACCAAACTCACTAAAAAATAATTTTAGCTTCATGATTTTGTAGTTCCAAAACTTATGATTATATGTTGTTGTTAATTGGATGGGATGATATTTTACTGCTCCTTTGTTTTCTTTCATTTACTGTGTAGAGTAAAAGCTTTTTAATAAATTCATATGTTTACATAATACCCCCATCGCAGCAGAAGTGCGTACTCATCGAATTTCCAAATCAATAATAATATATAACAGGTTTGAGCAATATCCGTAATAAATAAGAGATTCGCCTATTCTCCATAAAATGAACATGGGAAGGAGTATGCAGTTTTGCTGCTGTGAGGAACAGTGCAAGTAGGCATTTCTAGCATATAAATTTTAATTTGACCATTTATACCAAGTTTCATCAACATCTGTCCATAAATAAAGGAGTTTTCCTGTTCACTATATGATTCACTGTTCTCTATGATGAAACGGGAAAATAGTATGCAGGATAGCAGCCATGATAAACAAATGGATGGATCTCAACCATGAGGCTAGACACAAAATTCCATCGAAAAATATTGATTGATAAGGGAAATATTAATTTTTCCTTATCCTCCTTAAGATTAACATTGGAGCCCCAAAATTCAACGTACTGTGTTTAGATTTTTTTTATATCTCGGTAACCGTTGGAGATAGAGAAAACTTAAAGGAGCTAAATTGTGTAGTTTTTTAAGCTAATGTTAATGGTGAAAGATAAAATTTTTAAATTTTTTAAATTAAGTATGAAAAAAACAAAACAATTTTTGAGTACAAAACCCCTCCAAACTACACTTTTTTGATTGACCGAATTGTCTGGTTTACGAACTCGTCCAAGAAAATGTAGGAATACACGTTTCTACCAATTTTGGTTTTGATCGGACCATTTTTACGAGTGTTATTGTGTTCACGTATGCCCGCGCGCGCGCACACACACACACACACACACACACACACACATATAGTATTTTAAATTTAGTAACAATATATATATATATATATATATATAAATTCTAACGATTATTGTCTTTGACCTCTGGGCACCTAAAGACAAAAAATAACATGGTCCCGGGCTTAAGTCTTACCATGAGACCTACGGTAATAGCTTCTTCCCTATGGGAAAATCGCTAAAATGAGTTTATGTCAAAAAATTTAAATTATGTTATCTTAAGCCACGCCAAATTGACATTCATTTTATTTAAATATTTCTTCGTCAGGTGAAAATATAAAAAGCTATCAACCATTTTGCATAGTAAATCATTGTTGTACGAGTGAGACTAGTGCAATCACAGAACAAGTCGTCCCACTTTGGCCACTCTAGTTGTTAGGGACCAACTCTAATTTATTGTCGAATCGTCGTCGGTCTCTTAAGCCTCTTTGTTTGGATAATTGAATTTGAAAGCTGTCATTTGTCACTCCCAAGCCCTTGTCCTAGTAATCTTGGATGGAATTCATCGAGAGATTTTGTTTGGTTTTATGCTTCTAAGAAATGTTTCGAGCTAGTTTCAAGACATGTGTGAATTAAAAAATTATTAGAATACTCTTATAAAATATTACACTTTACATTTTTATAAACATTTTATGTCATGGAAATATTTTATTACTGAAGAGCAACAAAGACAAAGAGGTTTGCAAAGGTGGTATGACGCTACTAATTTCCCTAGAGAGAACTTGAGTATTGCCTTTGGCACAGATTGCCGAATAGCCCCATTAAGCAGTTGGGTAGTGGTGAAATCAATACACCCTATCGCTTTATTGACATATATTTATCGTACCTACAAACTTATTACAATTTACTTCTGTAATATTTATTTACAAACTAACGTTTTATATTTTGTTTGTTGGCATTGTTATATGAAAAAATATATTATTTTTTGTGTGATTTAGTAATATGTTATTATTTTTAATTAAGTTGGAAGAGTTAAAAATATATATGCACAACATATGTCATGAAGAAAGTACAGTTACTTCAAATACAGTTCTTGTATACTACAGTCAGAGTTTAATACAAATTTGTTGTTCTGTATTTTTAAACTAAATTCAATCACAACTATTTACCGATTTTCTTCAATATTAAGGAATATTTACCTGTTAAATATTCTAAATTATAAATTAAAAAAAAGCTTTTCTAGGATTTTTATGGAATAGACATACGGATTATTTTTTGAAGAATTTTTCATTTTCGTCAAAAAATATGATACATTTTATTTTTGTAATCAAACACAATACTGTAATCTTTTTTTACGTTATACTCCTGATAAGAGAGTTGCCAGTTTAAACTTGGTAATCAATCGTACCAATGGTGTTAGCTGAGTTTTGGGAAACCCAATTTTGAGTTGCTCAAAATCTAAATTTCTTCTGTTCAAAGACATATTTTTTTAAGTAGAAGAATTAAAGATAGTCATCAACTAATTAATTTCTAAGAAAAGAACATTTATTGATCAGTTATTTATCTCGTGATGTATACGAGATACATAATTAATTCATTCAGAATCAGTCATACTCGCAACTGTACTGTATAGTACTCATAATTTATAAAATAATCACACTTGTATTCATTTTCAAACATGATTAAAGGTGACAGCTAAAGATAATTTAGTTATAACGCTGTGTTATCATATTAATCGTAGACAAGTTAATAGTTACATTACTATTTCAAAATACAATTATAGAAAGCACAGGGGTAAAATATCGTCTATCGTACTGTTATATGAATAGCCATGCGGGTGTAGATTTCCCCGGCCGAGCTCTGTTGCTACTGAGCAACCGAGGGTTAAGACTAAGCCCGAGTTTCAATTAAGAGCCGATGTCGTGTCGCCTGCCTTTGGTCACAAATCACACCAAGGTTGTGGATCCTGGGGTACTCGCTATATACTTGATCTCAAGACCAGTGGAAACAGGTTTGGCTTTAAATTTCTATACATGAATATACGTCATAAGTTTTAATTTAAATGAGCGAATTGTCATTCACCTTACATTTCTTTCATATTTACATATAAATTGTATATACTTTTATATATATATATAAAAGTGAATGTTAGTATGTATGTCCTTTATGCGTTGCCAAACTACACATCCGATCGCCATGAAATTTTAGGAAGATGCTCTATATATGTCCGGGAAGGTTTTAGTGAAAATTATTTTAAAAAACCTCATTAGTTTTCATTTTATGGCGTTTTGTTTTTTTTAAATTTTTAATGTTAGCCTTATGGGGATTAAGTTTGTTAACAAATTTTCTACAATGAAAATATTTGATTTCTTAAGCTACAGCTGCTTGATTACTTTCCATTATCAATATGCTTTACTATCTAATCCTATTTGAATCATTCATTAATGTAAAACTATAAAGTAAATAAATACTGTTGTACAAAATAAACCGCTTTATTTGCCACGTTAATAGTTTACGGGTTTCGGGGATCATGTACTTATATTTTTATTTTCTGCCTGATTAAAAGTCACGTGTTTATATGTTGGTAACATACAAAATAAGTACAATCTTTATATATATTACGTTTATTATAATTTTTTATTTTTTAAATTTGTTTATTATGATCAGCTGTTTTATATCTTGCTTATAAAAGCCGTATTACAGTTAGGTTTGGAGTAGAAAATTGTGAATCAATCCACTCAGATTTATTTATTTTTGGGAATGTTATTAATATATTATATCGTTTCAGTATTGTTATTCACTATGCCGCGACCCAGAATATCTAATCTTTCACAATGAAGTTGTATTGCTATTCGACTTCAGAGCATGGCCAATCTTAAAGTTAAAATTATTTACTGTAAGGTGTCCTAAATTCGCCGCATCAGCCAGTCTATGTATAAAAATGTATGTATGTGTGTGTATGTGAGTAAGTATGTATGTATGTTGTTGGCAAACTACTCGTCTGATCACCATGAATTTTTAGGAAGTTGCTCTATATGTGTCTAAAAAAATATGTGGTTTTAGTGAAAAATTCCATCGAAAACTCCATATGTTTCCATTTAATGGTGTTTTAAATTTCTAATGTCAATCTTTTTAGCTTGTTTACAATTTTTTTGCAATTAAAAATTTTTATTGCTAAAGCTACAGCTGTTGGTTTACTTTCCATTAGCAATGTAATTTGCTGTTCAATGTCTTCTGTATCAATCGTCAATTTAAAACTACAAAGTAAATAAATACTGAACAAAATAAACAGTTTTAATTGCCACGTTAATACTTTACAGTTTGGGAGTTGATGTTCTTTTTTTTATTTCGTGTCTAATTAAATGTCATATGTAAAGAAATGCCATGGTATCTAAATACATCAAATACATTTGTATTAGTTAAAAAAAGGGACTGGATCAATTTTAATGAACTTTGATTTTTTTGGATTCATGTCTGCTCCGAGTAGGTTACTTGGTTTTGCATTTAACTTTAGAGCTAAGCCTCACTGGCATATATAGTTTGTATATGTAAAGCTTATGAACAAAATATATTATGCATTTTGACTATATGCGTACATCAATAATGTGAATATTTTATTAACAACTCGTTTTGTGTTGCTTTATTTTTACCAGTCAACAGCTAACATCATTTTCAGCGAATGTTTGTGATTGATTAAAAAAAATATGGATTACTGGTTGTTTTTACTTTCTCCCCTTATACGTAGTATATGGAGAAAGTATTGTTTTCGTCAAAATTTTCGAATTTGAGTTGAGGGTGGATATATCCGTTTTGGGGTCCCCTGAATCCAAAAAAGTGGGTTTTGACGTGATGTCTGTCCGTCCGTGTGTGTGTGTGTCTGGATGTGTACAGTGCCACAGCCTACCCCGTTGGTCCGATTTAGATGAAATTTGGCATGTATGTATATATTCACGGTATCTCCAGGTGTTTTTTTCATTTTTTTGAATTTTTGATTTTTAAGGGTAGTTCACCCCTAAAAACCCTTAAAAAACGTGAAAAATCCAAATTTCTCAAAAACGGCTCTAACGATTTTTATTAAAATTTGACAGTTTATAGTGTATAGAGTACTAAATAATTTGACACCACCCGCATGTCTGTAAAAATGACGGTTCAAAAGTTATGGGCTTTTAAATGTCAAAAAAATCAAATTTTTATATTTCATCGAAAACAATAAAAGTAAAGTATAACTTGACTGGTACCATTGAAACCAGCTTAAAAAACTAAACAAATTAGTATCTAGAATTATTGGTCTACGACTAACGGTTCCAGAGAAAAGTTAAATTTACTGTCCATGATAAACACAGTACGTTGTCTGAAAGCGTCCAATGTTATTCTTATGGAGAATATTAAAAACCAATTTCTTCCTTATTTTTTAACCGTTTTCCATGAAACTTGGTATGAAGTGTAAGGTCAAATCACCCAAAAGAACCAACTCAAAAAAGCTTGGTATAATGGGGGGTGTTTCTCCCCATACAATTCAAACAATTAATTTAACTTTGTCTCTCTTGTTTTTATTTTCAGAAATGGGATGATTATTTTTGAAACAATAAATTATTAAATGATATTTATTTAGATGAACTTTGGAGAACATGATAGTTTTATTATAGATTGTCTTTCTTGAACTTACTTAAGGGAGAAAGTATGTGTCAGTTCACTGGTACCGTTTATTTAAGTATAATTATTAGTTTTTATTTGTTTTGTGCGCCTGGAAGTAATGAATGATAGAATACGCGAGTATCTAGTAAACAAAGCCACGATTCAGAAAATTAAATAAGTTTGTAGGATGATCATAGCATGCGCAATAGCCTGCACGTAATATCGATAGCCAACGATGACGAGGACAAGGTTTGTAAGATAATCACTATTCTCCTAAATACCTGAACTTAACAGTCAACGACAACAACGGTAATGTTTGTAAGATCTCTATCTCGTTTAATGATATGCAAGTCGTTGTCATTGACTTACGATATTGAACTAATGACAACGACAAAAAGACTTGAAAGACGATCACTGCCAACGTAATAGCCTGAACATAGTATCGATAGCAAACGAAAACGAGGACAAGGTTTATAAGATGATTACAACTTGTTTAATGATCTGCACGTAATATCATAAGAAAACGACAACGAGGACAAGGTTTGTAAGATGATTACAACACGTTTAATGATCTGCACGTAATATCGTAAGAAAACGACAACGAGGACAAGGTTTATAAGATGATTACAACACGTTTAATGATCTGCACGTAATATCGTAAGAAAACGACAACGAGGACAAGGTTTATAAGGGGTCACAACTTGCTGAACAGCCTGCACGTAATACCGAGATCCAACGCCAACAATGGGACAGTGTTTCTTCTTTATTGTTAACTGTGACCGTTCTAATGACCTCATAACAGTTACTTCCGTTTGTGTACTTTGAAATAATGCAATGTCTTAATGTGGTGAGGAGCTAATGTAAATATATCAATGCCAACTATAGTATAACTACAGTAGTCGAATGGAATGATGACTTAAATTCTGTATCGAGGGATTAAATACTGTTTTGGTTTTTTGTCATTAGTGGTTTTTATTTTATACAGACTTCATAAATATTCATAAGTTCTAGAGGTATTTGATATTTGTATTGAATTGGAAAAGATAAAAAATAGCCAGTTGAAGGAAAAATACTTCGTACTTTGACTTTTAGTACTATATTACTATATATTTAACTAAATTGAACAATAATACCGATTCGCTTTTTAAAAAATAAAGCTGTTCTACTGTTATTATTTTCCCAAAAATAAAAGTTTAATGTTCCATTCTGTACGGTTGTCAATTAGTTAATGTATTTTCATAAACATTACCAAGTCATTAATATTTATTTATTTGGTTTTATATTAGTACATTAGGAGAGATAGCATTGGGTAAACTGTTTTCAATGTTTTCATAAATGCATACATAAACAACGCAAGTTATAACCAATAGACACGCTTTGCTGAATCAGTCGTAATACATTTTCTTCCCATGTGATCACTAGGTCTACTCCTCAACAATTTTATATTTTGTTTTGTATTGTTTTTGCTACAAGTAGTATATAAATTATTACTATTCATATTTGTTATTCATGTTCGAAAATTAAATGAGAAACGAAATGTTAAAGCAATCAAAGGAACCAAAAATATATTTTTAAATCTATAAAATAAATGTAGGCCAAAAATACAATTAATGTCAACTATAATAAAAATATAAAAAGAAAAATTAAATACCCCCATCACAGCAGACCTGCGTACTCATCGAATTTCCAAATCAATAATATAATAATAATAATAATAATAAATGGCAAGTTTTATAAAAATCTATCCAATAAACATAGAATTATTTGCCTATTCTCCTTAAGATTAACATGGGAAATAGTGTGCTAATTAACTGCTGTGAGGAACACTGAAAGTAGTCTACCATAAATAATTTTTATCTTAACATTTATACCAACTTTCATCAACAACATCTGTCCATAAATAAAACAGATTGCCTATTCCCTATATGATTAATTTGGGAAAAGAGTATGCAGGTTTGCTGCCATGATAAACACATAAACTATGATTTTAAAACATAAATGGATATATATCAACCACATGAAGCCAAATATAAAGTTTTATCCAAAAATATTGATTAATATGGGAAATATTAATTTTTCCCTATCCTCCATAAGATTAACATTGGATCCCCCCAATACAACGTACTGTGTTTAGATTTTTTAATACCTCGGTAACCGTTGGAGATAGAGAAAAACTTTAACGAACTTAATTGTATAGTTTTTAAGCTGATTCCAACGGTGAAATATAAAATTAGAAATTTTTTAAAATTACATGTAAAAACGCAAAAAAACCCATTTTGGGGTACAAACCCCCCCCCAAACTACCCGTTCCCATTGACTGATATGTCTGGTTTACCAAATCGATCATTTGTAGGAATACACGTCTCTACCAAATTTGGTCTTGATCGGACCATTTTTACGAGAGTTATCGTGTTCAAAGACACACACACATATATACACTCATATATATATAAATTTTAACAACTATTGTTTTTGGACTCTGGGCACCTAAAGACGAAAAAATAACATGGTCACGGGCTTAAGTCTTACCATGAGACCTACGTAATAGCTTCTTCCCTATGGGAAATTAGCTAAAAGTGTAAATAAAATATAATTTTTCATATGAAACACATACTCTACTGGTCGTTGCCTCAATACGAAATGTGTAATATTGATAATATTGGACGATATTAATTTATCTCCATGAATCGTGTGTATTACCAGGCAAAATAAAACAAACGATTTAGGTTTTCACGGCTCGCCAGTATTAAATGTTATGCAAATCCATCCTTGCCGGCTTGTTATTCATACATTCACGTACACGGCCTTATACTCTCTGTTAAGCTATAAAACTTGTTGCTCTGAAACTTATCTGCATTGCGCGCGTGCGCGTTTGAGCCACCGAACCTTAGCAAAGCTTCACACTATTAGATTAGATTAGATTATTGAAATAGTAACCTATCCAGGTAGGTATTTTAAGCCAAGTATGAATGAGAAATGAGTGCAGGGTGATTGTGGCGCGATCATGTAGTTTTGTTACTGGCTAAGGTTGAATGGCATATCTAGGGTATTTTATAGAGGTTTAACAGGGGTTTACAGTGGTTTAATTACAGTACATGAAAATTTAGTTAATATTTATCATTAGTTGTCCAAATATTTATTTTGTTTTAGTCAGCAACATTATTTTATTCATTTTTTAATGCAGAATATAATGCGTTATTCGATTTTGGAATCAAATAGGAATGGAGGATTCAAGTCCTCAGATTCTGGGAAAGACGGACATAGGCTGGACATTTTTATATACGGTTATCAATGTTTCGTTGTTATACTGTTAATGTTTGCCAGTGCAATTGTGGATTCACTAGTATACCGTGCATGCTCAATCAGCTACTCTCATGAGTAATCATGTTATAGGATGAAGTAAAAACTCACGTCTTTCAACACTATTTAATATATTTACACTTATGTTGTATTTATATACAACGGTAAATACATACAAAAGTTGTTAAATTGGCGATCAATTTCGTCCAGTTACACCGAACATCATCAGGCCCAAATGGAGACTCCATTTGGGCCTGATGATAATGAAAGCCATCGCTTTCGTTTTGTTGGGATAACAATTTATATAGTACAATATGAAATAGGTTTAAAATCAATTCATGGCAAAATATAAATCTAAAATCTAAAGAAATTAAGTACACAGAATGGTTTTTTTATTTAACGATAATTTATAATTAAGTATATTGAAAAATTTGTATCGATAACAATTGTGTTATACATTATGATAAGATTTTAATACAATATGATTTGAAAAAGATTTAAAATCAATTATCAATATAATCAAACTAATATTGATTCTAATTTAACAGCTGTTGGTTATTTATTTCTTCACTTTATTCTTTTCAACATCATTGAACGTTTCCAATCCAAAATAATTCGTTCAATTCTTCAAGCACCATCATATTTGAACAGTCACTTTGGAGTGGGGCTGGTCTGATTCACCTTGCAAAGACATTTGGTTTAGCCCCAGCTTTAGGGCTAAACGAAGCAAAATGGCAAGTCAGGAACAAGAAAGTCTACATCGAGAGAGGAGTCCCCAACTCTTACTCCTCAGAACAATGCAATACATTACGAAGGCGGGAACAATGAAGGAATCGCAAATTCCTTCGAAAGCATATCTTTCTAACGAGATCGCCGGTCAGGATCAATCGGACGGCGATCGTTGGCAAAACACCGCCCTCTTCGGTGGCCGTGGCACCTACGGCTTCAGACCCCCCTCGACACGGTGTCGGAAAGACCATCGCCTTGTAAAGGAGTCATTGAACTGGCTAGGGAAGAAGTAAGAACGTCTGGACACGATCAAAGTGATGAAGGCCGCAGCAACGAGGCAGGAAAATATAAGTCAGGACGTGAAGTATGGGGGTTTATCCCTTGAAATTAACCTTCACCACATATTGTATTTGAGGATTTCGCTCGTGGAAGTCTTGTGAGATCGTATCAAGCTCTACCCAGACTTCTCCAGTTCTGCAGAAGCAGCCTCTGCCTCCCGCACCTAAGCGACCAGTCTCGAGTTCTACCGAGTCGGAGGTGGAAAACGAAGAAGGCTGAAGCCCAACAGTGACGGAAGCCGAGACTTGGTCTAACGTTGTCGGAAGGAAGTCCAGGAAGAATTCCTCATGCCAGCCACTGGAAGAGCTAGGAAAAAAGAGAAGAAACTTCCAAAGACTTCCCTTAAAAAGCGACCGGACACACTTCTGATCAGGCCGTTAGAAGGTAAATCCTATACCGACGTGATAGAAGAAATCCGCCAGAAGGCTTAACTTGATGGAAGACGTGGTAATCAAGGCCCTCAGAAAAACTCTTTTGGTTGAGCTCGGGGAATCTACGGAGAGTAAGAAAGAGTTCGTGTCCTCGAGCCCAAGCTAACGCTGGAGCTGAGGTACCTTGACGAACTCACGACTGATGTGGAAGTAAATATTGCCGTCAAATCTGTACTTGGTGACACCGTCAAGGTGTCACAGACCTCTGTCTGTGACGATCCAGGACGCATTTTCTCCCGTCTTCTCCGAAAAACCGGGAGAACTGATTATAATGAAACTTATTTTAAACATGAAAAATGTATTCTCTACATTCCAGAGAAGGTTTGTAAATGCTAGAAATCGCCCGCCGCCCATTGAAAAGTAAATAACGAGCATTTAAAAACTCACTTTTACGCGATATTACTCGCATTTTGATTCAGTTTTCAATGAATAATCTAGTAATAATCAGCCGTTTTTGTAGTTTAAAGATTTAAGAGAAAACAAACAGCTTTCAAATCAATATTAGTTAGCTTAAATTGGTCACTGATTTT
>CM041786.1:65285498-65324337 GCA_023375725.1 Nephotettix cincticeps
CACTTATGTTGTATTTATATACAACGGTAAATACATACAAAAGTTGTTAAATTGGCGATCAATTTCGTCCAGTTACACCGAACATCATCAGGCCCAAATGGAGACTCCATTTGGGCCTGATGATAATGAAAGCCATCGCTTTCGTTTTGTTGGGATAACAATTTATATAGTACAATATGAAATAGGTTTAAAATCAATTCATGGCAAAATATAAATCTAAAATCTAAAGAAATTAAGTACACAGAATGGTTTTTTTATTTAACGATAATTTATAATTAAGTATATTGAAAAATTTGTATCGATAACAATTGTGTTATACATTATGATAAGATTTTAATACAATATGATTTGAAAAAGATTTAAAATCAATTATCAATATAATCAAACTAATATTGATTCTAATTTAACAGCTGTTGGTTATTTATTTCTTCACTTTATTCTTTTCAACATCATTGAACGTTTCCAATCCAAAATAATTCGTTCAATTCTTCAAGCACCATCATATTTGAACAGTCACTTTGGAGTGGGGCTGGTCTGATTCACCTTGCAAAGACATTTGGTTTAGCCCCAGCTTTAGGGCTAAACGAAGCAAAATGGCAAGTCAGGAACAAGAAAGTCTACATCGAGAGAGGAGTCCCCAACTCTTACTCCTCAGAACAATGCAATACATTACGAAGGCGGGAACAATGAAGGAATCGCAAATTCCTTCGAAAGCATATCTTTCTAACGAGATCGCCGGTCAGGATCAATCGGACGGCGATCGTTGGCAAAACACCGCCCTCTTCGGTGGCCGTGGCACCTACGGCTTCAGACCCCCCTCGACACGGTGTCGGAAAGACCATCGCCTTGTAAAGGAGTCATTGAACTGGCTAGGGAAGAAGTAAGAACGTCTGGACACGATCAAAGTGATGAAGGCCGCAGCAACGAGGCAGGAAAATATAAGTCAGGACGTGAAGTATGGGGGTTTATCCCTTGAAATTAACCTTCACCACATATTGTATTTGAGGATTTCGCTCGTGGAAGTCTTGTGAGATCGTATCAAGCTCTACCCAGACTTCTCCAGTTCTGCAGAAGCAGCCTCTGCCTCCCGCACCTAAGCGACCAGTCTCGAGTTCTACCGAGTCGGAGGTGGAAAACGAAGAAGGCTGAAGCCCAACAGTGACGGAAGCCGAGACTTGGTCTAACGTTGTCGGAAGGAAGTCCAGGAAGAATTCCTCATGCCAGCCACTGGAAGAGCTAGGAAAAAAGAGAAGAAACTTCCAAAGACTTCCCTTAAAAAGCGACCGGACACACTTCTGATCAGGCCGTTAGAAGGTAAATCCTATACCGACGTGATAGAAGAAATCCGCCAGAAGGCTTAACTTGATGGAAGACGTGGTAATCAAGGCCCTCAGAAAAACTCTTTTGGTTGAGCTCGGGGAATCTACGGAGAGTAAGAAAGAGTTCGTGTCCTCGAGCCCAAGCTAACGCTGGAGCTGAGGTACCTTGACGAACTCACGACTGATGTGGAAGTAAATATTGCCGTCAAATCTGTACTTGGTGACACCGTCAAGGTGTCACAGACCTTTGTCTGTGACGCTTCCAGGACGCATTTTCTCCCGTCTTCTCCGAAAAACCGGGAGAACTGATTATAATGAAACTTATTTTAAACATGAAAAATGTATTCTCTACATTCCAGAGAAGGTTTGTAAATGCTAGAAATCGCCCGCCGCCCCTTGAAAAGTAAATAACGAGCATTTAAAAACTCACTTTTACGCGATATTACTCGCATTTTGATTCAGTTTTCAATGAATAATCTAGTAATAATCAGCCGTATTTGTAGTTTAAAGATTTAAGAGAAATAAAAACAAACAGCTTTCAAATCAATATTAGTTAGCTTAAATTGGTCACTGATTTTAAATCCATTTCGAAATCATATTATATTAAAAATTTATTTTAACGTTTAGCTAATTTATAATAATGGTATAAATGGTCTAATCTATTTAATTGTAAAGTAATCTCTATATATAAAATTGAATGTATGTATGTCTGTATGTATGTCTGTATGTATGTCTGTATGTATGTCTGTATGTATGTCTGTATGTATGTCTGTATGTATGTCTGTATGTATGTCCTTTATGCGTTGCCAAACTACTCATCCGATCGCCATGAAATTTCAGGGAGTTGCTCTACATGTGTCTGGGAAGGTTTTAGTGAAAAAATATTTTCGAAACCCCCATAAGTTTCCATTTTATGGCGTTTTAAATTTCTAATGTTAACCTTATGGAGAGTAAGTTTGTTTACAAATTGTCTACAATGAAAACATTTGATTTTTTAGCTACAGCTGATTGGTTTACTTTCCATTAGCAATACCGTATGCTTTACTATCCAATGCCATCTGAATCATTCATTAATGTTAAACTATGAAGTAAATGTGTACTGTAAAAAATGAACAGCTTTATTCACCACGTTAATAGTTTACGGTTTTGGGGGATTATGTATTTAAATTTTTATTTTCTGTCTAATTAAAAGTCACGTGTTTATATGTTGGTCAAATAAAAAATAATAACAATGTATATATATATATATATATATATATATATATATATATTACGTTTATTATAATAATCAACTGCTGTATATCTTACCCATAAAAGCCGTATTACAGTTAGGTTTGGTTTGGGTTTGGATTGGATTTTAAAAATTGTGAATTAATCCACTCAGATTTATTTGTTTTATGGGAATGTTATTAATATGTCTTATCGTTTTAGTATTGTTATTCACTATGCCACGACCCAGAATATATAACCCTTCACAATGATGCCGTAATGGTATTCGACGTAATATAGCCGTAATGGTATATAATTTTTCACACCGAAGTCGTAACGCTTCAGAACATGGCCAATCTTAAAGTTAACATGTATTAACTGTCAGGCGTTACGAAGTTCGCCGGGTCAGCTAGTTCTAAATAATAAAGCTGGGTATTGATCTATTTTCTTTGTACTGATTTGTTTTGGATTTCAGGTATACATTTTGTTATAATAATCTTTTTTAAACTAAATCCTACAACCAGTACAAAGGACGGGCTTACTACTAGTTTAACTAATCCAATACTATAATACAAGCAAGGTCTATATATATATATATATATATATAATAACTAATTAACTAATTTCCGAGTAGAAAATAAGTTTTAGATAGGCCTAATACCAGGAACATTTTGGTTTTCTTGGAATTTCCAGTTTAAAATCTAAACAATTTAACATTACGCTTATGGAGATTCAAATGTAAACAATACAAATCAAAACATCTGTTTATAACCGTTTGACAGTTCTTGATTGAAGATGGTTGGGAACAATATGTCAATAGAGGTTTTTCATAGATATTTATTTTATGTATGTAATAATTGCAAAATTATCAGTTTACTAAACAGTTTGTAAAAACTTAAGGATAACATAACTGTGCGAAATATAAGCAGAAAAAAGTATTTCCAAAATCTTCCGTGTTTTGATAGAAAACGTATTCATTGTATTGCTTGAAGCCACTGTAACAAAACAATTAACTGGTGTGAATTAAATTTCTCTTTTGCTTTTTAATCCTCATACCGTTTTTAACAAAACCAGTTGATCTCAGACTAATGATTACACTACTAGGGACCTCCCCTCATCGTTATTTGACCCCGTGGGTCAGGTCATTGGACTTTGTACCCTGGGAATCCCGGAGGTTGTATGCTGAGGGTAGGAGGCGATCTCGGTGACCTTTGGACCGTTCATTTTAAATATTTTTTATTATTTAATTATCTAATTATGAAATAAATGTAATTATTAATTGTTAATAACTTTGATAGTAATAAATATAATTATTTTAATTTTTTCGTGTACACTTTATTTTGTCGTTAGTTCCGGCGTAGGATTCGAACCCGAGACTCTTCACCTCCGGAGGTCGTGACGTTAACCGTTACTCCGGGGTTATGTGTACGGTAAATATGTGAGCCCCCAAATTATTTAAGAAAATGTCCCTGGTAGCGTCTTAGGATTTGAACCCCTGACCCCTGTGCTTGTGGTTACGCTTGCGCATACCGCTGTGTGTGTGTGTGTGTGTGTGTGTGTGTGTGTGTGTGTGTGCGTGTGTGTGTATGTGTGTGTGTGTGCGTGTATGTGCAATTAATTCATATGTTAACTTTATTTCGTTGGTTGTGTCTTAGGATTCGAACCCGTGACCCCTGTGCTTGTGGTTGTGCTTGCGTATACCGGTGTTTGAATGTGTGTCTTTAATATGTATGTCGTTAATAAAAATCTTTAATAATTACGATAATGATTGACGGTCAGTGAATAGTTGTACTAATTTTATAAATATTTATTATTGTTATCATACAGTATGGGAAGGGTTGTTCCAAACAATATTTACTAATATATATTAGTTGAACCGTATTTTCAAAATGTTGTAAACAGATTAATATTTTTTATTTTAAGTATAATCTTCACTTACTAATTACTAAACAAAGTGACAATGAACGAAATGTTTAAATTTACTATAACTGTACACTTTATTTACGAACAACATACACATAGTTTACAGTGTCTGTAGGAAATAGTTTCGTTCTGAAACGATATTCATCTGGTGTGTCCTGCTTCAAATCCAACAGTAGATATCCATGAGGTTCGGACGTCGCATCAGCATACGCTTCCTGGAGGAATCGCGGATTTTCGGGGCATATTTGGTGCGCTAGATGGCGAATCTGAGCCTTGTCCCGAGGGTTCTTGAAGCAGACAATGTACTGGGCGTTCAAAGAAATATCCCGCTGACCTCTTCCTTGATGGAAAATATTTTGTGTTATATAAAACACACTCATGTTGCAGTGATGACATCCTTTAGTGAATATATCGACCACTCGTCGATCCGCCTGATTCATCATTTCATCGATAACTAATAGCTTAGGAACACGGTCACAGTATTCCAGTTCCTCAATGTCTGGTAATCCTTGTTTGAAAATAACAGAAACATTAATATTTGAAGGACAGCTAGCTCCGTAATACCAATAAATGTCTGAGAACGTCGTATCACACATGTTGGCCATGTTGTTAATGAAACTTGTAACAAACTGGCTCTTACCTGCCATACTCGGACCGCTTATAATGGCTGAAAAAGGATGTTTCCACCTCGGATCCATGTGTATGACTGAGGAGGGTTTGTAAAATTAACTTTTATTTATGCCTTTTAACTTTACAAAAACATAGAGAAATATATTTATTCAGCTATATTTCCAAAGGATGAAGTACGACAGTTTTAATCCTGCATACTGGAAAATTTCCATTCTGAATACGTATTCCTAAATTAATTCCCCTTCCACCGGTTACCCCCACCCCTTCCACCACTTATCCCTTTCACTTCAAGTGGTAAGTGGTATGTTGGCAACACTGTAAAACATACATTCATACTTGTACATAAGAATCCGCGGTAAGTAAATTCAAGCCTTAGATGTACGTACACACTCACGGACCCACAAATACACACATATATACGCACACACACACACACACACACACACACACACACACACACACACACACACACACACACACACACACACACACACACACACACACAGGTATACACATGCGCATTGCGCAATCACAAACACAGGGGTCACGGGTTCGAATCCTAAACGGGAACCAACGATATTTTCTCAATTTAGGTGGGGAAGTTCATCTATTTCATAATAATGTACAGGAAAAAATTAAAATAATTATATTTTTTATTATCAAAGTTATTAACAATTAAATTAATTTCATAATTAGATAATTAAATATTTAAAATGAACGGTCCAAAGGTCACCGAGATCGCCTACCCTCCGCGGTGCAGCCTCCGGGATTTCCAGGGTACAAAGTCCAATGACCTGACCCTCGGGGTCAAATAACGATGAGGGGGGGTCCCTAGTAGTAATAACTGTATGGATATTTAAAGAGTAAATGATCGGCTTGAGGTTGGCTAAAATACCTTAAACGGCGTTGTTCTTTTGGCAGTCGCCACAGCTCAGTGGTAGCGTGTTGGCCCCATGAACGAGCCCCCCTGGCCCCTGGCGGCCCCCTGGTCGCGAGTTCCATCCCCGTCAGGGGTAACACTTTTTTTGTTCGGTGCTATGTTAATTATGGTGTATTAAATGACACCTACCATCACAAGCAGGTGTACATCTGGTCAACACATTGCCAGACTCATTCAAAAATACACTTATGCCAAAGGCATTCAAATCTCGCCTAAAACAATTTCTTATCTCAAAAGCTTTCTATAGCATAGGCGAGTATTTATCTTATGACTGGGAGACCACCATTTCAGATCAAAATTAACACCCGGTCCTGAGGGGCAGATTAATTGGCGAGTGGTTGGTGAATGAATGAACAAATTTGTATGTCTGACTGGCTGAATGAATGGAAAATTTTAGTCTAAACGATGTAAAAAACTAATGACTTTTGCAATACAGTTCATGTAATTGTCTACTGCAATAAAGATTTATTTATTTATTTATTTATTAAATCGGTTTGGTTTAAACCACATAAATGTTTTCATTAAGTAATACATGTGTTTTAATTTTTCTAATTAACTTTTATAATACATGTCTTATTCTATACGAGCAAAGCTCAGTTACCAGGTACTAAATATTTAATGAGTCAGAAAGTATTATTATTCCACTGTAAAATCACTCTTCACAGTACACACAAAAAATGAAACGTGAACAACGAAATCCTTTATTTTTGTATTTTTTTTATAAAGAGAATGTAAATGAAATTACTGGAAAAATATTGTTTATTATTATTTCTTTAAAAAATTATGCAATAAAGAAAATAAGTTTCATAACTAGGAGTAATCTCGTTTTCATAAGTAGATGAACACTAAAGCCTTGTTTGTGATTAACGAAAGACCGACAGACTGATATTGAGATGATACCCAAATGCAAAAATAACCAAAAATATCATTATTTCAAGCGGTTTATAGGAAAAACTCAAATTTCATGGTTATTTGTATCATGAATATACCACGAGTAGTCAAATTTAATATCGTGAATGAGTAATTTTGTATATTTACCCTTTAAGTTAAAAAACTGGCTGTCATACCATTTTAATTGGTCCCAAAGGCGATATTAAATTGTCAAGAAGAGAAGTGTCAACAGGTTAGGTGATATTAAAAAGTAATATCCCTTGATATTAGAATTTTTCTCTAGAATGAAAAAGTGAGGATTTTAATTTTCCCAATGTGCAAACGTTTAGCTGCTAGTCTAATGTAGCTTTTCAATTCGTATTTTGGACATGCAAAATAAAACTGTGCTGTGAGAAATTTGTGTTTAAATTTTACTATATACTGTATGTATATATATATATATATATATATATATATATGTGTGTGTGTGTGTGTGTGTGTTAATTCAGTAATCACGGCTAACCTTGCCCGTTGATGTGCGGATAAGATGTACCGATTTTGTTACCCCGTTACACATATATCGAGTAGGATTGACGTAAATACCATATTACTTCACTTATTGCTTTATTATTACTTTTTTCCAGTTTATAAAGAGTCAAGGAAATACGCAATAAGCTCGTACTTATATAGAACAATACAATCCTAACAACAATACAACAATCTATGCGGGAACCTTTTTTCTGTTTCCTGTTAATTATATATTTAAAAAATTGTATGTATATTTTTTGGAAATAATATGTATTTGATTTGAATCCTCTCTATTATTGACTGTTCAGTAGTTGTAAAAAAGCTTTCCACAGTAGGCTAAAATTGAAGGAATATAAGAGAGTTTAATGAAATACAATTTAGTATCCTTATTTCATACATATTGTGAATCTGTTCTGCTTGTCACTCTTTGCGACCCACGGCAAGTCTAGATAGGAACAAGAGTTTCCGAAACAACGAGGACAGCTGGGGAGTGGCCAAGAGTGAGCCCGAGGACCTCTCAGTTATCACCGCTACCCGTTTGTTATCCCTATAGATAAACAGTTCCGAAGGTGGTAAATTTAATTTTTTTAAAACCTCCACGATTTTATCGAGCTTTTCTTTTGTTTCTCTATTAATATCCTGACCTAGATTGGTTTTAATAAATTCCACCAGATCTTCAAGCCCATACAGATCTTCGGAATTAAATTTGAGGAAATCTCTTCTAGTAGCCATAGTGTCCAGTAGTGATAGTGTTGTTTTAAAATTAAGTTATGTTGTTTGGTTTTTATTTCAAAATATACCAACCACGCTTTTATCTTTACCAGTAAAGGCTTGGTGGATAACCTTGTACTTTGTGTTATCGTGTTTTTTGTTTAAGATGTTTCATATTTTGTAATGTTCCTAGTATCTTGAAAACATTTTGTTTCCAAGCAACGAAAATCATGAATGATGCATGCTTTTTAACCTTCATTCACCCTTCTATTGTTGTTATTTAATGTTTTTACATTATGCTGACAAACCTGCCAAAGCAATTGCAGCCCTTGGCAGGCCGATGCCCATCATCGGTGGCGCGCGTCCTTGCAAGCTCCGCTTATTGATGTCGTAAAACGATATTCATAATGACGTATTCTGTATGGAGCTGAGGTCTGGGCCCTTGGCCTGGAACGGCGTGACCATCGTGACCGGCTTTCCCAGAGTCCAGTGACGAGGTGCCCGCAAGGCACCATAAAAGCACTGCAAAGTTGTTCACAGATGAACGAAGTATTTTGATTTCACTTGAATATAGAAATTAACTTTTTATGGTAAAATAGTTTAATGCTACTGGTTTTTGATCGATTAGGGGTAGTCATGTAATGGTGTGTGTAGTAATAGGGGAGTGTGATGTAATGATTTTTTTAAAGAGAAACTACAGCTACACTACAAGGTTAAAGTATATTCAAAGGTTCTAGTTTGTAAAGGCCAGTCAGAATGTAACTCATTCAGTTTGGCCGGGACGCCCAGACTGTTCGTGTGTAGTATCTCCTTCACGAAGATCTTTGGCCGGGTTGACTGTTAACTACCAAAGCTACCAATACATTTCTAAGATAAAAGTAAATATTATATAGTCTCCACAAAAAGACCATTCGTGATGCAGCGCTGATTGTGTTGTTGACGTTTGTAAAACATTTTAACCATTACCAGGCCCTCGGCCAGGCATACCCGCTCAGTTTTGCCTGGCGGCTGGATCCTAGAGGCCGCGACTGCACAGTTTTGCCAGAATCAGGACCTCCCAATTACGTCCAGTTCAGTTTTACAGTTTTATCCATACACCTTCAGTTTTGCCTGGAGGTTGGGGCCTTGATAACTGTAGAGTGACAGATATGGAACTATCTGCCTACCGTTTTCATCACACAAGTTTAGTGGCCAATTTCCCATCACCGTCCTGGTGTCCTGACGAATTATACGATCAATTTAGCGAGAGTGATCGTATATCTATATCATCTGGCCTTAGAAGTCGCAGTGTGCCGCCTCTCTCATATGGAAATTGGATTATAACTCCCAGCATGAAAATATATTCGTGAAGTCTTATTACGTGAGACCTATCTACAAAAAACTGTTTCCAAATGTAGAGTGAGCTATATTTATTAAAGTTTTTTAGTTTTAAAAGATTCATAGAATACATTATTGGGTTAAAAATGTGTGGATAAAAACACTAATGATGAATTTAATACTTGCAAAATTACAAATTACTACTTTCCCCCCTATAAATACATTAAATAAAAAATATATTTTATCGATTTTTTAAATTTAGGCTGAGAATGGAATTTTGGGGTTCCCTGAATCCAAAAAAGTAAATTTTGGGACGGTCACGTGACTCTCTCTTTCTGAGCACCAACCCCGGCACCACACCGATGGTCCACCTTTTATGAAATATGATTAGTTTAGATAAAAATACTGGTTTAGTGACCATACTACGTGGTAGGTATTTTAGGCCAAGTATGAATGAAGATTGTGTCAGATGATTGTAGCGATCTTGTTACTGACTAATGCTGACATGTTCCTTAGACAGGACTGTTAATTGATAACCCAACAGCCGATGGTAACAGCTAAAGGACCTACAGTTTAACGTGGAATCCGAACCACGGCCTCTGAATTACGAATGATCTAATTATGAGGATGGTATTTGTGGATCAACGCAGTAATAGTGCGGTCGTTAATCCACACAAGAGAACACTACATCCACCAACCATCGCTCATAACTATCTACAATTCATGACCTTCATGTAGCTGGATTACAGGTAAATACAAAAGAATAAAAAAACTTTGTTCAACGACAGTTCAGTTTACCACGTCATGTTTATAGCGTTGCTCTTGTGAACGTCTGCCTTTTTTGTGAAAGACATGTTTTCTAGTCACAAACCAAACATCTCATGGCATATTTTTACTTTCCCCCCTTATATATAGTATATGGAGTGTGTGTGCGCATGTGCGTGTGCGTGTGCGTGTGCGTGCGTGCGTGTGTGCGCATGTGTGCGTGTGTATGTGTGTATGTGTGTGTGTGTCTCCAGGTGTTTTTTTCATTTTTTATTTTAAAGGTAGTTTACCCCTAAAAACCCTTAAAAAACGTAAAAAATCCAAATTTCTCAAAAACGGTTCTGACGATTGTGATTACAATTTGATAGTTTATAGTTTTGTTAGTTTACTCAAAGTACTACATAATTTGACACCACCCGCATGTCTGTAAAAATGACGGTTTAAAAGTTATGGGCTTTTAAATAAAAAAATTTTAAAATTTCCAGCGAAAACTATAAAAGTAAAGTATAACTTGACTGATACCATTGAAGCCAGCTTAAAAAATCTAGTGTCCATAATAAACGCAGTACGTTGTCTGAAAGCGCCAAATGTTATTCTTGTGGAGAATATTAGAAAATCAATTTCTTCCTTATTTTCCAACCGTTTTCCATAAAACTTGGTATGAAGCGTAAGGTCAAATCACCCAACAAAAATAACTCAAAAATGCTTGGCATTACCGAGGGGGGGGGTTCCCCCATACAATTCGAACAATTTATTTGACTTCGTCTCTAGTTTTTATTTTCAGAAATGGGATGATTATTTTTGAAACAATAAATTATTAAATGATATTTAGATTCACTTTGTAGAACATGATAGTTTTATTACAGATGGTCTTTTTAAAATTTACTTAAAGGAGAAAGTATGTGTCAGTCCACTGGTACCGTTTATTTACAATTTATAACAGTTTCTTACAATTTAACGTAACGTTTGCTACATAATCTATGTATTTGTTTATTTATTTATTGCATTTTTATTTTTGGTTATAAATATGTTTAAACTTTTCTTAATTTACGAGTAATATAATACTACCCATACAATACTCGTACATATATAATGTTTAAAAAATTGTTTACGTATCAGTATCCTCCAAATAATAGTGAATCTCTATTATTTAAATACGCAACAGTAGGTGGAGAAGGATTAGGTTACCTGATATGTTTAGGTATAAATGTAACTGTAAACTTCAAACCCTTAAATGTAACTATTGGTCTTTCTATCAATAAAATGATCACTATGATGACAAAGACTGGGAACTCATCACTTAGGGCTACAGTAAAGAACAGCTGTATTCCCTCTCAACTACCGCCTAATTACGTGCTTTTTAGGGATTTTCCGACGTTTAGCGATTTGCTCTTCAACTGTCTTAACTCAATGTGTATAGTTTTAGTTATAGTTTTAGGTTATAGTTTTAGTTGTCAAATTTAGAACCCCGATGCCACTGAACTCGTATAATATTACCAGCATTATTGGTGAAGGTGTGAAGGTAATTTTTCACAGAGTACATCACTTTAAAAGTTTTTCCGGACCTGCAATGTCATGAGCCGTAACTCGCCTTCCTCGAAGAGGCCGAGACCCGGTCCAAATGTCACTGGGTCTGTATGAGGTCTGCATACAATAGACGACCTTCGTTATAGGTTAACTTTAATCATCACCTCATCTTCAATTCCGCTTTATTCAATGACAAGTAGTTCTCTGAAGCACTTGATGTGACAGACCAAACCTCCCCAAAATAAAAATTAAAATAAACAAAGAAAATTTAAGTAATATTATTTTTGATTTGTTATTCCAACATTTAAATACCCAATGAAAGGCAATGCCTAGAATCATCTAAAGTTGATCACAGATGGACGAAGTATTTGGGTTTTATTTGAATGTATAAATTATATTTTAATAGTAAAATAATTTAATGCTACAGATTTTTGATCGAAAAGGGGTAGTCATAATGATTAAAACTCAAAAGTAATTAGTTGAAACCACCTTCAAGTAGTATTTAATTGACATTATCTTTGACTAGATTTGAAAATGTCTTCCTAATATCACAGTTGGTACAAGTTTTTAGACTCAGGTGACGTCATCAACTTATGGTCTGACTGATCCAGTCCAGATAATGCGTGACCCTGGTGTAGAGGCCGGGAAGCTTGGGTCTAGCACAGCCAATGCCAGCGGAGACTACCCCTACCACCAGCACGTCGCTGCCTTCCCCCACCATCAGAGGGCCGCCACTGTCAGCCTGTGGACACAAGAATTAACAATTAAAAGGTGCACTCACAAAAATATAACAAACGATCAATTAATTCAACAATGGAAATATCTAAAGTAAAGTTAGTTACAAGACAGTACAGTCCTATAAGTTTGTTGAATCTTCATTTCTCAGGGTTCTCAAAAATGTTTGTGTAATATCTACACCGACAACTTTATGTTGTTTTTAAAATGTTAAACAATAATTACAACGTGTTTGAAGCTACAGTAACAATGTTGAATGTAACAAAATTATTGCATGTTTTTTACTTTCCCTTTAAAGTCACTTATAGGTGATTTTCAATTTATAAGTTGTTATTCATTACACATTACAAATGTGATACATTTCAAAGAACTATAACTAACTGGCTAACTGAAAACTAATCATAACCAACTGACTGGTGTTGTACTGATTTACATAATAATTATGCGATTTTGATTGTTTACAAAATGACAAAACACGAGTGTCTACAACACAACAAAGTAGCACGTGTTAAGTAATATTAGGAAAGGATAAAGAGTAACGTAATAGAGTCAGACATCGGGCGGAAACTTAAAATCTACTATTTTCGACAATTCTTATAACTATCCCTCAGTTTATCTGTTGAAAATTAACCTTCTTTCTTCTTCATCCTGTCAAACAAACTGACAAAATGTAGTGTAAACAGATATTGACATTATAAAATGTTAGTATTGAAACTTAGAACGTTCAAGGCACCTCTTTCTTCTTCTTTTAAAAATGTCAAACTTTAGTGGCCACATCTGTTAACACTCAAGTAATTTTATGTGGATATCCTTTTAAAATGTAAATATTGAAATCTAGGACTTTCAAGGGGCGTAGCCTGAGGGTATTTTAAAGAAAACAATATGACTTCCAATGTACCCTCGGTAGGTCACACCAGAATTGAGCAGGTAGTCAGATGTGAGGTACTAGACATGCCTTCTGACCATCTTCACACTAGATACGCCTTCGGTAAGTCTTTTTTAGTGGTGATTCCACCAAGGATTGGCTCGCAAGATGACGGCAGACCTCTTCATCCCTGTGAGTCAGAATGGTACACGGATGGCTCTAAGGGAAGTAAAGGAACTGGGATACTGGGGATGCAAGATAAGGTAAAGCTCTGAGTTCCCATGAGAGATATCGTGTGGGCTGTCCGAGTATCATCTGCTGTATGACTTGTGCTTGCCAAGGTGAGAGCTGCCACTCTCGGCTTTCAGGAGAGGGGTTGTCACCTTCCCCGGGAGACCATGGCAGTTCATCAGGCTTTTAAGCCTGGAAGGTCCATAAGACATTCAACAAAAGGGGCGCGCAAAAAGTCAAATGGCTGACGCGCTATAGGAACACTGTTCCATCCCTTTGTGTAATTCAGTAATTCAGTAGGAGTCATCTTTAAAATTCTGTATAAGAAGCTTGTGATTCGATATATCAAATAGCACTGCCTGTCTCCCCTGAATACAAAGCCGTAATCTACTGTCCGTATTTATTGTCCTAATTTTTATATAAAACATTAAAATTGAACTTATAACTTTTAATTTGTAACAAAAAGTATATGTTTTATAGCTTATTGTTATTATTTTATGTAAACTATCAAATTATTAATTTAAAATAATTATGTTTACACATACATTATACATTATTATGTTAAGAAAATGGTAAAACATTTTTGAATTTCTATTGAACCACTGTTTTAGGTGGTAAAGACGGTATTCTTTAATATGTCTTATGAAAATCTTCTAATGAAATTTTTTATCTTGACTCCTAATCTATAAGATATAATATTGAAAACGGCTCAAACCTTTTTGAATTTCGGTTGCTGTTTTCAGAAGGCAGTTGTTCTATTTGATGCCATTTGGCAAGCTTCTAATGAAAACCTTTTGTTGACACGTTCATTCTAGACCTATGGATATCTTGAAAACGGTCAAGATATGAATTTATATATATATATATATATATATATATATATATACATATATTTACATTCTTAACATAATAATGTATAATGTATGTGTAAACATAATTATTATAAATTAATAATTTGTTATATATATATATAAAGAATTTTTTATTTGACTCCTGCATCTTGGACCTTTAGGGAACCCTAATTTTACCAAACCAATACAAATGGTTTATGTGTGTACGTATTTAATGATTTTTTTATAATTATAATCACTTAAAATATTGATTTTAGAAAAGTAAGGGAGAGGGGACTTTAAAAACACCATGTATAATAAAAGTCAAACAGAGGGCACGTTATCATAAGTAAATAAGTAGATGCCACAACACGCCTACGTATCTCGTATCTAGTAATCACAATCACATGTCCCTGTGCATTACATTCATAGGCCTACCTGACACGCGTCCTTGCCACCGGTCTCCACGCCTGCGCACATCTGCGAGTCCTGTATCTTGAGACGCTTGCCCTGAGAGCGATACCACTCCTGACACTTGCCGTTGTCCACGACCGTCAGCCGCACTTTCTGGACAACGTCCGATCGGTAACCTTGGACAGGGGCAGACGATTCTCAACAAATCTAAAATATGTTGTCCAATATGGCCCAACACTACATAATTAAAAATTTGTAAATATCTTTTTTTAATTGTACCTGCATGTCTTTCTGGATTTACAGTATATCCAATGAACTAATAACAACTCATTCAGAATTTGAAACACACATGTTAACTTAATTAATTGGACAAATCTTTAACTAAAAGTTATAGTTTTTAATTTTATAAAACCAACGTAACTTTAATAAATGTTGCGGAACACGGATTCGAATGAGACTAATAATTAGTTGTTGAATTATTACAGTTCATTAGTTTTAACTGTAGTAGTTTTTTGTTTTAATCTATACACAAAGTTGTACAATGAAACAGCACTAATATTGCATGATTTATTTAGAAGTTCATTTCACAAGTGATGTCAGTGAATCAATAGTTTTACTGTTCCGAGCTGGTTCAATTCTACACATCAAACATTTCAAAGTATGAGGATATACCCGTTGATCTCTACGTATGACATCGTGATTGAAAAACCACAACTTATTATTTCAAGCTGAGGCCTTATTACAGTGAATACATATGAAGATCATCAACCATATCAATGATTTATTATACGTATGAAGTCATGAATTGTTCAAAGCATAGTCTTCTTTTGTTATCTTTTGGTGGCATAAGGCGACGTAATTTTACATAAAAAGATATATGTTCGTTGAAGAGTAATTAGTTGTGTAATATACAGTATTTTGCTATCTTAGAGTGTATTACTTAGGCCTAGCCTGCCTGCCCTGCCTCCCCGTTCCCCACTGACCTTTGCTGTAGTCCTCATCAGTCCAGCCCCAGCCGGCCACCTCGGCCTCCTGGTCGGCGAAGGTGTGTCCGCTGCCTGGTGAGGGGAGGCACGCCGGCAGCACACTCGAGCTCCAGGTGACCGCCGCCCCCAGCCGCAGCACGGCGACGTCGTGGAGGTGGTGGTCGCAACGGTACTCGGGGTGCAGCACCACGCGGGACACGGGTACGTCCAGGTGTCGCGCTTGTCGCAGGTCGTGCACCCCAGCGGCCACGCGCAGGTCCCTCGGCGCCATTACCTCCGAGCCGCTGGCCAAAACGTTTACAAATTAATCTTTTAATGCTTTTTTAATTATTAAAAGCCTTAAATGGTAGTAAGCGGTGATATATGTGCCTACCTGCAGAGGCAGTGGGCGGCTGTTAGGACCCAGTCGCTGGTGATGAGGGTGCCGCCGCACAGGTGGGTGCGACCCTTCTTGAGTGACACGAGCCACGGGAACTCGCCCTGTGAGGCGTTGACTCCGCCCACGATCCTCGCCCCCGCGCGTCGTCCCGCCGCACCGCAGGCCGTGTCCGCGACTGTCAAACACACACACTTCAACGTTCAATATAACATAAGGAACGACCTGCAGTAGAAATTAATAGTTAGGAAAATCATGTTTAATCTAACTTAAGGGATCTTATACTCTGAAACAAGCACTGTCCGGGTAACATTTTTTTTATTCTAAGGTTTATGATATTTAGGTTATGATACGTAAGTCGGGATTTGGCCACGAGAAATCAATTGGATACGGTCTCAAGGCTGGGAAACCCCAGTTTTCGTCCTACAGCCTTTTAAAGTGCCAATGTCGTCGTTAGAGCCTCTTTTAGATGTAGTAAACCGAAGCAGCTGATTCGGGTTGTTTTTATTTTTTATAGTAGAATTTGTAAACGGTAAATGTGTTGAATGGGTCCCCCCAGAAAACGTTCCAAGCGACAAAAATCTAGTTTAGAGTTATCAAACATAACAAGTTGAATGTGCCGTGGATTCTTACGGAGCGCGCCAATTCTGACAGACGAAATCAGGGCTGCAAACTCAAATATCTTCAAAACCAAATATACCACGCTGTAGTTCGTGGCATCTAGAACCTTAACCACTAAATATGTCCGGAAATTTTGTCACTTGGACCGACAATTTTTCCGTGGGGACCATTCGTTAGTTTGAAAGAAACGATTGCTAAGAATACAGTTGTTAGATCTATGTTTAGTTTTGTTTAACTTTACCAAGAAGTTATGTAAAATAGTTAAATTTAGTTTGGTTTATTTTAACATGGATATGTCTTAGCTCTGGGGGGGTGTTAGCAATTTGAACGACCAAATTTTGAAATATAAGAATAGCTGTTTAGATGAACTGAAAACATTCTCTTTAGACATCTATGATCTAGCCTATTCCCCACAGGGAAGTAAATACAAAATATTTAACAAATGTTTTAGCATCTAGTTTCTAGTTTTCTAGTTTTAGTCTCATCTAGTTTTTTTAACATCTAGAGTATTTATTAATGTGTTTTTATTTCAACCATGTAAAATATGTATAGATTGAGTACGACATAGTAAATTTGGTTTTTTGATTTAGCTAATTAATCTATCTAATACAGGTTTTATTCAATCCGAGCAAAGGTGGTCTCCCGTTACAGCTAATTTTAAGAAATCAGATGGTTTGAAATTTTACATTAATAATCTGTTTTAGGAATAGAAGCATGACGGTCAACTGAGTACAAAACGAATGGCAAGCTTACAAATAATCATTTTAGACCAGTACGATTAATTAATATCAGTTAACATTGGTTAACATTGAGTTAACAACAGTGGAAATGCGCGGCTTATTGACGCTGTTATACTGTTTTGTGGTAGTCTACCAAAACCTTGTTTGAGAACTGGGAATCATTTGGTTGATATGCTATTATGTATTAAATAAAACATATTTCATTCAATTTCGTTTTAAATAAAAGTTCATTGTACAATTTTATTGTGAATGTTTTAGTGTATTGTACATTTAAAATAAAAAGATAGTATGTTTAAATTTATATAAATACAAATTATTTTGGCTGGTAGAAATTAATATAAGGTAAGGTATTATAAGAATGGCATATTTAGTGATCAAAATATTATTATTCTGTGATTTGGAGCACAATACTTTTACTGTATTTAATATTTTCTCACTTTAATATCCCACGGTAAAATCATGTTTTAAAATTTCATTAGTAACATGGTGGAAATATAACGATTTCTCCAATTGTAGTTGGAGAATACTAGCTTACAACATAGAAGTTATACAAGTATAATTATCATATTGTTGCGCTAATTATCGTGTCCGTAGGTCTACTTACAGTTAGTGTGGGCAGCGATCACCAGATGGCAGCAGCACAGCGTGAGGTACGCCGACAGAGGAGCCATGTCACTGAAGCTACCAAGTGATAACCGCAGCTGACTGATAGCGCAGGTATTTAACCTGACCGAACCGCTGGTTGACATTGACCCTCCCCGGAACCGGAACAATCTGCTTCATCCATCGAGTTTCAAATACGTGAGGGCACCATTCAGTGTTGAATAATATCCAGTCATTGTCCTAATATTGAGAAATTATTCATGATGCTTAATGAAAACTTTTTAATCAAATGAAAAAAATGTTAGTCAAAATTAGAAATTAATTTTTGTGACGCCGTATATTTATTAAATACCCCTGTTACAGCAATGTTTAAGTAAATTCATATTGATTGTGGAATTACTTGTCATATATAAAAACTATTCAATCATAGCTTAAACCCCAAAGGAAGTTATTTAATTTTACATACTTATCCATAAGAATAACTTAGAAAAATCGTAAGAAAGATAATTTATATTTTTCAATATACAATAATAAAATAGTACAAGTGGTAAGACCTTAACTATGAAAAGCTACATACCCAGTAGAATCACAATATTTCAAACAATAAGAAGGTTATATAAATTTCCTTATTCTCCATAACATTAACTTGGGAAATGGATACGTAGGTTTGCTTCCACGAGGAACAAAACAAGTTAGATTAATCAGCGTTAATTATTAGATCTAAACGATATATAGCTATACACAAGTGTTATCACAATATTTTAAAATTAAAACTGATATATAAATTTCCACCTTTTCCTCCTTAAGAAAGACCCTGTACTATGTTTACCAGATCCCTTGACATAAAAAAATACAAAACGCTCAATTTTTTATCTTATTTCAATGACGCTATAACAAATTAATAAATAACACGTAAAACCCCCAAATCCCTCATTTCGGGGTACAACTTCCTTGGATTGATCTCGATCGTACCTCTTAACAACTCTCGTACTCAAAGGTACAATCTCGTAACAAAGATTAGGCTTTGCATTCTGCAGAATATTCCAAATATAATAATATATTATGCTATAAGTAACTAATGAATAAAAAATAGGTATTTTACAACTGTTAACATAAAATGCTGCATTGGAGACAAAAACAGCCTGGCCCTACAGAAGCACCACTGCCTATGGCCGTTCCAGGGTCAAATAGGTATTTTTTATTCCCCACAATTTTCCAATATAGCTTATGGTGACTCTTATGAAATATCCTGTATTTTATTATGATTTAAGATAGAGAACGCAATTAAAAACTTTTTACTCTTTTAAAATGTTTAGCATTTTTAAAATTCACTGTAACTTAAAACAATCAATTGGCCAAAAGACACTGCCGTGACAAAGGTAATTGCACACTCCCCCTTGTTACAGTGACATTGAAGTTTAAAATGCTCTAGAGCCTAATCGGTTAAATCTAGGGAAAGAATTCCAAAAAAAATATTTAGATGGAAAAACACATTTTCTATTCAAAATCATTATAAAACACTGAACTTGTTCTATAAAAAAAGTTGTCAGCTGTGTCGGGAAAACGGCGGGAAATAAAAAAAACTAAAATACATGCCTTAAATAAAAAGGTATATTACTTTCGTCCATATGATATTTACAGATACAGGAAAATTCAAGTTTAAATATGTTCTAAACCCTAATTGGTTAGGTTCATAAAAAAATACCAAGAATAAAACGGTATATTTCATCACTAGGACCAAAACCAGGCGTTTTTGATACGCGCTTAAGCTTAACAGCCTCGGCTGTTAAGCTGTTTTAAACTGTGTTAAACTGTTTTAGTCATACTGCAAATAAACTAGTAAAACATAAATTATTACCTGATTTAATTAATTAATTTAATTAAAAAGTTTTCGACCATTTTTGTTGCTTTAGACTATTCAGCTGTTATGTTACTTACGTTGTAGCAGTTCTTTTTGATTCCTGATTGATTGTTTAAGTTTTGTCAGTTATTATTATAGATAGTTCAGTTTCAACTATTGAATAGTTTAATTTAATAGTCAATAACCAGTTTTACAATCAATATCGGGAACGTCCGTATTACCAAAAAAATCAATAGTGATTGTTGCAGTTACTTTATTGGTTATTTATATGCTGATGTCGAATCAAAAGTATCATCACAAAGTTACTTTGTGGCCTAGGACTAAAAAATCATCACAATAATAGCTTTAGTACAAGGATGAAAAAGAAAAACTTTTGCTTTTCAATTTGTTTATCTAAAACAGCTGTTTTATCAGTATAACGAAAACGTTTTTTAAACGAGTATTCCATCTAATATCGTATTAAAATATAGGAGTTTCCGTAAGAAAAAACTAAAGTTTGGAAGTATAGCGATAAGTTTAATAACATTAAATACTTGCCTAAAAGCAGCATGAAAATGAGGCCCTCCCTTAAGAAGTTTACTGTCAGAAAAATTAGATAGTGGAAAACTTTAGGCTGGACACCCTATAAGTGAAAAAGTTTTAGCTTAATATAATATATGTATATTTTATACAAATTTGAACTACTGTTTTTTACTAAAATGATCCTCAAAATGAAAAATGATCATAGTCTCTGACTAAAATTTTAACCATACAACCTACGTTAATGCTAAAAATTGATTAATAAACATAATAATAAAATATTATATTGTTCAAAACGTGAAAACGCCCTGTGTTAAAAGGAGAAAGATACCATTTTTGAATGGGCTTAAGCGTCAAGCTTCTGGCTACAAAGAAAGAAACAAGCTTCAAGTCTTCACAAGACGGCGACGCTTTCTTTTCAAAAGTTTAATTGAGTTTTCTTTTAAAACGTGCGCTGTTGAATAAGTGTAACAAACCTAGAAACGACTCTTTACGAAGATGATTCATTCTTAAACTGAATGTCAATTAGTTTTCTTATTCCTCCCAGGGATCTATTGTTCCCTTTCAACAATATCAGTATTATTTCAGTTCTATCGCACACTATTTATATTGTCACAAGAAAAGGTTTATCAAATGAAATTACATTTTACAAATCGCGTTTAAATGTACGGAGGTTGCGTTAAAAACGAGGCTTTTGGGAAGTACGAGTAGCAAAGTCGTGAGGGCGGGAGGGGATGGCGTAGGGTGGCAAAAACGAGGTGGTTTTCCGTTTGAGGTCCTCTATAACGTAATGCAATATAGACTGTATTCATCTGTCAACACAAAAATACATAAAATGTATAATCTCGATGAAACTTGTAACTGACATGTAAATGTGCAATTATTCGATCTCCAGTTTTAAAATGAAAGTTTGAAATCCAAATAAATCGGTCTATCCAAATGAGGGTTTTGGGTGGGGGATTTAATGGGAATTCGCTAAGTACGAAGGCATGCTGCTGTGAGTGGGTTACTTATCTGGGATAAAATTAGCTTCTGTTTAGTTTAATAACAATGTTTGTTCTGTTTATCTTTGCAAGAAAATATAGGGTTATAATAAATATATGTATTTATTTTAGCTGTTCGCTATATAACAGAGATACACAATGAATAGGTATAAAGAGTCAGTTGATCAAAAATATACAAACTGCAGTGTATTGTCTATTAAAATGTTGTTTTCAGCCTTAGTAATGCAGTTTTTAAAGAAAAATAAATTAATTTATACCTTAAAAATGTTAAATTAAGAGAGGCGAATTTAAATAGAGTTTGTTTCGATTAAGATAAACGCCAAATGAAATATTGTGTTCCTCTCCAGGCTTCAGGAAATTAGAAACAACGTCACAAACGGAATGGTATTGAGATATAAGCTTTCTTTCATTGCTCGAATAAGGAAACGAACATTTTGTCGCGGAATTTAAGTTTTTTTGGAATAATAAAAACATTAAAATATATTATCAGTAATACATATTTCTAAACTTAAAAATTTTCATTACATTTAAAACCGATAAAACAATGCTCAGCTAAGAAATACTTTAGAATTCACATAGAGTCTTTTCTGCATTGCACGTTTCATTTAGATGTTAATTATTGACTACGCTGCCTCAAAGTTGACTAGATATCGTGGATGATTCAAAGCCCTTACATGAAAGGATTGTAAGCTATTTAAATATTTTTTATGTTGAAAGATTTTCTGAAACAAGTAAAAAACATGTCTATAAATATATAAGTCTATTATACTAAAAGCAATATAATGATAAAGAATAGTATAATCTATTTATATTATTTAAGGCATACTCTTACATGATTTTGGATATTAAAATGAAATGAATTGGTGAAATCAATTAGTCTTCATTTAATTGTGGGATGTAATGAATGTTTACGCATGTACTATATATATATACATATATATACACATATATATATATATATATACGAGTATATATATATTGTAGTAAATATAATAAAATATATAATGGTGAAAAATTTCAATTGATGACAACGGCCACCTACCTTTCTAGTTGTAAACTGGCATTGAATCTAGTGAAATCTTAATTGTGAATAGTATAACTTTTCATTAAGATATTTAAAATTATTAATAGGTTTCTCAACATTAACTTGCTGAAGCACTATGTTCTTCTCAAATTTGAGAATGAAAGTTCTTCCGATAACACATCTAATCACACTGTGCAAAGACAAATAAACACCACATTTCATGTTTCTACTGCTGGATGTTGATTAAGACTGGATGGAAATAATGTGTTACAAAAATACGCCTGTTGCAGCTGACCTGCGTACTCTGCAAATTTCCAAATCAATAATATGGCAATAATAATACAAGTATGTGACAAGATTGATCAATTAACCTGTTGATAAATTAGAGTATTTGCATATTCTCTGTAACATTAACATGGAAAAGAGTATGCAGGTTTGCTGCTTTGAGGAACACTAAAAGTAGGTATTTTTACCATAAACTATTTTTATTCCAACTATATAGCAAGTTTTATCATTACCTGGGGATAAATAAAGGAGTTTGGTTATTCTCCATAAGATTAACATGGGAAAGAGTATGCAGGTTTTCTGCTGTGAGGAACACATAAACTATGATTTTTTTAGCATAAACATATGGATCCCAACCACATAAAGCCAAATATCAAGTTTCATCACAAAATATTGCTTAATAAGTGAAACATTAGTTATTTTTCTTTATTCTCCATAAGATTAAAATTGGAGCCCAAAAATACAAGGATACGGGCTTACTGTGTTTAGATTTTTTAATATCTCGGTAACCGTTGGAGATAGAGAAAAACTTGAAGGGACTACATTGTGTAGTTTTTTGAGCTAATTGAAATAGTGAAAGATAAAATTTGAAAATATGAAAAATTACCTGGGAAAACAAATTTTTGGGGTACAAAACCCCCAAACTACCTGTTCCGATTGACCGATATTCTGGATTACGAACTCGTCCGAGCAAATGTAGGAATACACGTTTCTACCAAGTTTGGTCTCGATTGTACCATTTTTACGAGAGTTATAGTGTTCACAGACACACACACACATACACACACACACACACACACACACACACACACACACACACACACACACACACATATATATATATATATATATTTTTTTTTTTTAACGACTATTATTTTTAGTCTCTGGGCACCTAAAGACGAAAAAAAACATGGTCCCAAGCTTAACTCTTACCATGAGACCTACGGCAATAGATTCTTCCCTATATAAATATATGTAATATAATACACATATATATATATATATATATAAATTTTAATGACTATTGTTTTTGGTCTCTGGGCACATAAAGACAAAAAAATAAAATGATCCCGGGCTTAAGTCTTGCCATGAGACCTACGGTAATAGCTTCTTCTCTATGGGAAAATGGCTAAATCAGTTAGGCGAACGAGCTGATCATTATTATTATTATCAAACTAGATAAAGAAATGAAATAGCTGACCACAAGTGACGCCACATCGAGCTTCGACATAACTCCAGTCGCTGCCGGTGGATGACAATGCGTGCACGCACCGCGACAGAGGTTTGTGTAATAATATGTGTCAAAGTATTAATGTCTCAAATGTGATGTGTCAACTAGACGAGGATGCCTCAATAATGATGTAACAGTAGTGACTAATCCGTCAGTTGACACTTGCAAGTATAAATGATATTGAAAAAAATGTAAAACGAATAGAAACTTTAATCGAGAAGTTATTAACCGACGTATTGGTATATTAAAATAAACAGTATCAATGAAATAACTCAAATGTCCCTTTGAAAGTGAACTAGGTAAAAATAAAGTAGTAAAAAAGTGATTTAAAGAAACTAGGAAACCCTTTTACTTTATACCATAGAGTCTGGAATTTTACTGCGTATCACTACATAAAGATTTTTTTTAGTTTTAGGTTTTTTATTTAAGCCTCTTAGTATGCGCAGAATATTTATATAGAATTTTCTGAGGTTTTCATAGAATCATTGATTATATGATAATTTAAACTATAAGTACATTCAGGTTCACGTAATGCAATGGACGAACTCAGAAAAACACAAATCTACCACAGTGTCGTTATTCAGTCCGTGATAACTTGTAAGTAGGGTTGCTGCCATCAGAATATCTTAAAGTAGTATTTTTTACATATATTGTTAGACATTATACATTATATATTGGTAGACATTAGAGGGTGTATTTCAAGTTTGCTTACAATATTTCAAATAATACGAAAGTTTTATAAATTTTCTCACTCTCAATAAAAATAACTATGGAAAGAGTTGGTATGTCACGACAAAAAAAATAACTTAGAATTTTCAGAAGACAGTAGCAAAACTCAAGTAATGAAGCTGTATACCAAGTTTTGTCACAATATTTAAAATAATAAACGAGATAATCTTTCATCTCTTCACCATAACATTAGCATGGGTTAGCATGGACATCAGCCAACGTGCTGTGTTTACCAGATGATATATATATATATATATATATATATATAATATATGATCTGAGATTGCTTAGATCAGTAATTGGTTGACTTAATCAATTATTCTTAATCCCATATATTTCAAAATTTTTGAGTGTAAATCCCCTTAAACTTCTCTTTTAACAGACCAAATTATATGCGTTTTAAACTCATTATATCTAGTGTATTACAGAACGTACATTTCAAATTTCAACCCGATTCTTGCAACAAACCTTTGTCTTTACTGTCTTACAAACACACACACACACACACACACACACACACCGACGGACATAGAAACTCGCTAAAACAACCACTACCATACGACATATATGTTCTTATTTATGTTCGTCCATCAGTATAAAAATTATGAGCCATTTTAATACATTTAAAAAACATAAAACATTTTTTAATAAGCCGTGAAATTAAAATTGGTTCTGGATATTTTACTGGAAGTTTTACTGAGGAACTGTCGATATACTCCGGCATATACGCACAAAGAAAATAAGCCATAGAAGTTCTTTAATAATCAACGATTTTCCACACATTATTTGATATGTACATAATCAGACAAAGAGGTGATGTTTGTGACATATAGCCTACATAGCGGAAGGAAGTGGTCAGGTCACGTCAGTTCCTGGAGCGCGTCGCGCCATACCCTCAGGTCGCATGAGGGTACGACCTTGCCCAGGCCTTATCACAACACTGCTGTTGCGTCATCGCGTAAGTCTACAGCCTGGGCACTGGTCAACTGTAAAAACGGGTAATCGTATCGTTGGAGTCTCCAACAGCTCATTGCGCTGGTAGCCATAAACGTATTTCAAAAAATATATACGACTTATACTGTTGAGAATATTATAAGTAGAAATTTAATATCATAATACTTGAGTATTCTCGTGAATTCCAAAAACGATATCTTTATAACATAACAAGTAATTTGTAAACGAAGATTTCTTTCTTCAACTCTCGATATCTGTAAATTATTCACTTTTCTCTACTGTGGATGACTCATGTGGTACATTGTGACGGCTAACTCAATTATTTAGGACACGTAGTTAAATTATAGTATTTCAAACATGGACTGACACCAAGTCCATGATATTCAAATTTGTATGCCATCACAGCTGGCGAGGTTTTGGGCTGTTGGCGACGATCGGCTTCTTGGTAGGTTTCCCAAAACATTCCACTCGATTTTTACCATAGTACAAATCAATGATCTGCATCCACAATCCACATACACTAACATCAAACAGCGTTTGTCTTTCTAATACTCACACTAATCCATACGCATGGTAATAACCACTTCATAACCATAACCCATGCACATTCCATTACCTACACACATCATACACAAAAAATAGGCGTCTCACAATTAGTATTACCCACAATTATTCTTCTCGTTAGATATATGTTGTCATGATGGCATTGATTAAAAGTATGATTAGTTAACACACGTCAATCAAAATTAAGTTATTGACTTTTTATAAAGAAAAAGGTATATTTTGAACCTTGATGTAGGGTCATCATAAGGCCGAAGATGATCCTAGATCAAGAATTAAAATAACATTTTTCTTTAAAAAAATGAAAAACTTATTTTTTATTGACGTGTAGCCAACTAATTATAATTTTTTACCCACAATCAGTAGCTTTTCCCTTAAATAATTCCTTTAAAATCAGCTACAATTAGTAATGGCACAATTAACTCTCATCCATTTTAAATATCTATTATTAATATTTACAGAAGTAAACTAATGATATCCTACAACACACACACATATACATATATTATAATAATGATCATTATGATAATAATCATTATTATAATAATGGTTTAAATTCCGTCTAGTTTATTTCATCGCGTCGTTTGAAAAATTTGTAAGTATCTGTACTTACAACTACCAACACGGATACGTGGACGGCCACGGACTAGGACTAAAATAATATGTTGTACACAATTAATTGTATAAGATAAGCCGGCTCTGGTTGCTGTGCCGCTACCAAATTTATCAATATCGATTTCGATGTTAGGTTAATTTGATTTTAAAAAACTCATTTGCTCATATTTCACATATTGTTTTTTTTTATTTTCAAATATTTTGAAAAAAAAATAATTTTCTAAATTTAAGAATGCTTCTTTAAGATCTTATCTTATCAGTCATGGTGAAAATAATCTGTCACATTGTCTTTAGAAATGTATTAATAAACCAGTCCTTATGACAGATGCTCATAACTTGTTAATTTATTATAACAGACTCGGGTACAGCTCTGTTGTTTGCTTGATTAATTTAACAGAAATATTAAATTCACTGCTGAAACTCCTGTTGAGTAAGCCCTAGTTTGCTCAGATACTTCTCAAACTCCTACGCCCCTTCATTTTCTAATATTCAAGTTGAAACTTCCTTGTTTTATCGGTTTAACGAATTGTATTGAACGTCCTTTCTCAAATTATAATATAAATTAGCTCACGAATTATATTTTCAAATTTAAAAACCGTTCAATAAATCAAAAACTATTACAGAAAATATTAACTGAATAAATTACACACAGAACACATCTACTGGACATCTATTTATCAATACTGTTTTTATAATAAACTAGCAGTAAGTCCAGCCAACCTTTGTAACCTTGAATCCTTTGTACAGGGTGTAGGTCAACTTAGGGTGGTGAGGCGGGTGACCGGAACACTACCGATCTTTTTTGATATTGGTTTTGGACCATAGCCCAAATACACATAGTAATACAGGGCGTCACTAAATTCTCTACCGATATTGTTTTTGACCATAAGCCGAAATATCATATTCAAAGTTCAAATACTCAAAATTTACTTGCATAGCCACAATTTGGTTTTTTCACGTAGCAAATTTTAATTGGAAAACCACTGTTTATAATGAAATGAAATTTGATATGCAGCTTCATCACCTAACCACAGCTTAGGATTAGTTACAGATCTTTAAATTTTAAATGATCATTTTCAAAACGTAAATATCTCAAAAACTTATGATAAAAAACCAACAGCAAGTAGGTACCTTTTATTTAGAAAATTCGATTTTAAATCTAACGTCACGAAAATTAAGGAAACAAGAACATAAATAATGGAGAAAAGTCATTTCTGTAAATATTAAAACTGAAAACATTATGTTGTAGGAAACAGTTATACTGTATATTTAAAATGTATTGATCAGTCAGCTGTTAAGAGATAATAAATTCGAAACAGCTGATCAAAATAGCCCACTTACGGCAATGTCACATGATAACTGTTGATATTGACCAAAACACATTTCCATCTTTTCTCCAATATATTCCAATATTTTTCTTCGTTATTTATGAATAGATTTACTTAATTTTCATATATTTGGATTTAAATTAAATTTTCTAAATAAAAAGTAATCACTGTTGATTATTTATATGTGTTTTTTTAAATACTTACGTTTTAAATATTTAGACAGTCGCTATTTTAAAAATTAAGATTGAAAAAAATCTGTTGTTATATCTTTAGGCGATAAAACTATATATCAATTTTATTTTACTGTAAAAAACCTTTCTTGAGTTAAATTTTGCTATGTATGCGTAAAGGCAAAATCGCGGCAATGTAGGTAAATTTTTAGTTTTTGAATTTTTTAATATAATACTTCGGCTTGTCTATGGTCCAGAAACAATATCTAGAAAGGTGGACAGAGAGCTCAGGGACACTTATGTACAAATCACATGTCCTGTAAAACTTCTGAAAAAAATGACTAAAACCGTAGTGCTCAAAACTAGGTTTTTGAGGACTGAATACAATACCTTGATCTCTCTCAACCACTATATAGTCCTAACCTTTTAACTGTTCCCCATAAATAGAGAAAAGGTAATTGCTGTGTGGTTAAAGATATTCAAATTTGCGTAATGTCTTTAGCAGAAAGCCTGGTTATTAATTTATTAAATGTTACATCATCAAACAATCTTTTTACTCCAACTGAACACTAAATACATTTTAATTACACTTTACTGCATAGCTTTAGGTTTAGATAAATTATGTTTTAACGAGTTATATAGTCATATTTAAACCAGCAATAGTAATAATTTTAGGAATTTCTTTTTCATATTTACTTTTAGCGATTTATTTTTTATCCCCCATTACGTGTCATGATAAGCTTCATTCCATTGTTCAGCAAAACGATAGAATAACGATCAATGGATCATTATTCTATCTCATTATTACTTCAAAATGTCAAACACGCTTATTACATTGCAATTCATTTCTTCAATTACTTTAAATTTATATTAAAAATGTATAACATGTGAGAGAGTTTTCTACACTTTAGTTTTCCTATCAAATGGATTGTCGTAAAGACCACTATTAAAGCGAGTACCCCAGGATCCGCAGCTTTGCTGTGATTTGTGACTAAAGGCAGGCGACACGACATCGGCTCTTAATTGAAACTCGGGCTTAGTCTTAACCCTCAGTTGCTCAGTAGCAACAGAGCTTAAATGTAACGCCATTTTGGATAGTGAGGAATATTGGGTTTGGATATGTGGTTTCCGTCCTTGTATATAAAAAATGTTTGTATTGCAGACATTACTTCCCTGTGGGAAATAGGTTAGATTATGGGTATGTCTAAAGGAAATGTTTTCAACTTCATCTCAACAGCTGTTCTTATTCTTTTAGATAAAAATTCAATACAATAGCTCTGGTGGTTGGTGGTTTCTATGGAAACTTGTTACACAATTTCCATCTTAAAAATCGCCAACACCCCCCCATCACGACCCCACCCCCTTCCCCTCCACCACCCCCGTCCCCCACCGTCCCGCCCGCACTCCCCCCACCGCCCGCCGACCCTGTCCCCACCCCGCTCAACCCCCCATCGCCACGCCCCCCCCTCCCTCGTCCCCCCCAGAGCTAAGACATATCCATGTAAAATTTGAAACCTGAAACTAATGTCTAGTGTAATATTTAATTTCATCATATATCATGTATATTAAAAACTATTAAAATTTAATCTTGATAGATAGATTTTTAAATATGGTTGATAATATTTGTATTGATAACGTAATTTAGTACGACACTACTAACTTCAATGAGTAACCGATTGCTTGATTCGTATCATTGTCTGCAAAAACACAAAAACATTTAAGCTCTAATGGTTAGACCTATAAATTATATTTACCAACAGAACTATTACCGAGGAAAAGACTAATTTTATACTAATCTTTCTATTAGAAAACTCAAAGCTTCTTAAAAGGTTTAAGAGAATGCTTTTCCTTTTTTCATATTTTATAAAATATAACCGTACAAATAAATTTACAAATTCTAATACTCTTTAAATCTTAATTTTAAAATTAAACGTTTGAACGGTAAACGTAATAAACGGTACCAGTGGACTGACACATACTTTGTCCCTTGAGTCAATTCAAAAACGACAATCTGTAATAATTAAACTATCATATTCTTTAAAGTTGATATAAGTATCATTTAAAAATGTATTGTTTGAAAATAATCATCCAATTTCTGAAAATAACAAGAGAAACAAGTTAAATTAATTGTTCGAATTTTATGGGAGGACCCCCCCCCCCAGAAAATACCAGACCTTTTTTGAGTTGGATTTATTGGGTAATTTGACCTTGCGTTTCATACCAAGTTTCATGGAAAATAAGGAAGAAATTTAATAAATTCTCCATTTGAATAACATTTGACGCTCTCAGACAATGTACTGCGTTTATCATGGACACTAAAATTAACTTTTCTCTGGACCTGTTAACCGTACACAAAAAATTAAAAATACTAATTTGTTTAGTTTTTCAGCTGGATGGCAATGGTGACAGCCAAATTATTCTTTACCTTAATTGTTTTTGCTGAAAATTAAAAAATATTTTTTGACATTTAAAAGCCCAAAACTTTTGAACAATCATTTTACAGACATGCAGGTGGTGTCATATTATTTAGTACTCTGTGCACTATAAACTATCAAATTTTAATCAAAATCGTTTGAGCCATTTTTGACAAATTAGGATTTTTACGTTTTCAGGGTTTTTAGGGGTGAACTACCTTTGAAAATCAAAAATAAAAATACCCCCGTCACAGCAGATCTGCGTACTCAGCGAATTTCTAAATCAATAACATAATAATAATAAATATATGACAAGTTTTATAAAGGTCTGTCCATAAACATGAGAATTACTTGCCTATTCTCCATAAGATTAACATGGGAAAGAGTGTGCAGGTTAGCTGCTGTGAGGAACACTGAAAGTAGTAATTTCTACCATAAATAATTTTTATCTTAACATTTATACCAACTTTCATCAACATCTGTCCATAAATAAAGGAGTTTGCCTATTCTCCATAAGATTAACATGGGAAAAGAGTATGCAGGTTTGCTGCCATGATAAACACATAAACTATGATTTTTAAGCATAAATGGATAGACCTCAACCACATGAAGCTAAATATCAAGTTTTATCCAAAAATATTGATTAATATGGGAAATATTAATTTTTCCCTATCCTCCATAAGATTAACATTGGAGCCCCACAATACAACGTACTGTGTTTAGTTTTTTTAACAGCTCGGTAACCGTTAGAGAAAATTACATGTGAAAAATTACATGTGAAAAACGCGAAAACCCCCATTTTGGGGTACAAAACCCCCCAAACTACCCGTTCCCATTGACCGATATGTCTGGTTAACGAACTCGTCCGAGCATTTGTAGGAATACACGTCTCTACCAAATTTGGTCTCGATCGGACCATTTTTACGAGAGTTATCGTGTTCACACACACACACACACACACACACACACACACACACACACACACACACATATATATATATATATATATATATATATATATGTATAACAATTTTAACGACTATTGTTTTTGAACTCTGGGCACCTAAAGAAGAAAAAATAACATGGTCCCGGGCTTAAGTCTCACCATGAGACCTACGGTAATAGCTTCTTCCCTATGGGAAATTCGCTAATACCTTTACTTCAAGCGTCTCTCAATTACAAAATTGATTTTCAGAGTAACTCAACTCAAAAATACAGAAATTTAATTTAAAATACAATATGTACAAAGGTGGAAACTCAAAATATGAACGAGATTTACTATTAATTACTAATACCGTCATTACCAATTTACATCAAACTCTGTTTTAATTTGACCCTGAAGACTTGGACCCATAGCTGTTTTATGGCCAAGGGAAGGTACATTATAGGTCTTGGGGACAAAATAGGAGAATCCTCGCCTCCCCAACTCCAGTCGCACTTGTGCAAATGGAGCAGCGTGTTGTGCCGTGTCTCACGCTCGGCCAACTCCCCGCGAGGTCCAAGCCTCTCTACCAGGTATTGGGGTTCCTGCTGAACCAAGGCCCGGTGTATGAGGTTGCAGGTCTGCATCCTGCACACGGCATCAACCCCGCGGCGTCCCGGAAAGGGGATATTCGCTGTCGTCTACGGATGCCGTACACGAAGCGCAAGGCTCTGTTCTGGAATTTTTGCAGCCGAGACATTTCGTCCTTGGTAATGCTGTTACCATATGCAGGAAGACAGTAACTAAGCACCGATAACACGATTGACTGTGCCAGCTGCAGCTTCGCTGCCTCTGGTAGGATATTCCTGTATCGGTACAGACCTATAGACTTTGCAGCCTTCCCAACGCCACCTGGGAAACATGAGCGATATGGTCAGAAAAGTTGAGGCCACTGCCAAGTACCACGCCCAAGGTTTTGACAGAGTCACTCATCATCAAATTTTTACCTCCAAGTTTAACGTGCATGTCTTGGTTTGCCATTGTTTGCAGGGCAGTGGGCATAGCAATGTGGAGAACCAGCATTTTTCAGTGTTCAACTTCAGACCATGTTTGCGAGACCACTCACTCACTCTCACCAGATCAGAGTTACCTCCTGAAAAAACTTGGTTGGCAGTTTCAACCGCATACGAGAAATGCAATTGACAGCCATCAGCATATGAATGAACATTACCGTGTCTCACGCAGCTGGAGAGATCTGCAGTGTAAAGAGTGAACAAAATTGGCCCCAGACAGCTCCCCTGCAGCACTTCCCTAGATAGATCTCTTGATCCTTTGAATTATATGAGTGGCCCAACATCAGTACCTTGGAAATAATCAACTTTATTTGACAAATTAACTACTAAAATACCAAATGAAATAAATGGCCCTCAAAAATTACTCTTGAAACCCAAATTTCATTAACAAAAGATGAACTGAATTTACTTACCGTAAATTCTTATTATATCTTTCCATAATAACCACACATAATATAAGATAGCTTTCATATGCATATTACCTTGTCAGAATGAGTAAATGATAGGAGTGAAATAGATTTAATGATATATGAAGCTTTGTTACAAAAAAATTCCGCCTGATTGCCTGATTAGATAGACTCTTTGATTAATAGATTAATACACAAATGCAGCTGGTCTAGTGTTGAACCATCATGAAACAGTATCCAGGATTGTACCGTTAACCATCAGTCAATGAAGCGGGTACCATTACTTATGAATCACACATCCAATTTTACGCAGCAAGACTATTTCACATTTCTTCTCTATGTTACTACAAATAATTCATCTCAATAATTTATAAGAAATTAGAAGAAAATTACAAGCCTCGAATAACAAATTATTTGGATACAGTATAAATCCAGCCGACATTGGCTTCGCTCCACGGCGGTGACATAAGTTGGCTTTATTTCCCCACAAAACACTGCCCAAGCTGGCGAGAAATCAAAACGTCCAACCATAAACATTGGGCATCCATAAATATTCCACCGAATAAACAATCTCAGACTGTATAGAAAAAAGTATTTCTTTACAACTGGGAAACAGGTTTTTATGTTCCACAAAATTAATTTAAAATTATAATGCATATATTTTCTTCAGTTAACTTGTTCCTATTAAACGCTCATCTGTGCATTACATTTGACTGTCCTTAGAGTCAAATTTAATATAGGGAGCACTTTGTAGTATCCCTTACCTGGTAGTGTTTAGTGAATTCCAACTGACTATTAAATCATATCACATTATAACTCACATTAATTAAAAAGTAACAATGCATTCATCTGTTAGGGATTATTTCCCCGCATAGACTAAACATCTTTGCCATACGTTGATTTTTTTACATCACCACACACCCGTCCTAGGATAAGCTAGAGGCACTTGGAAACTAGTGTCGTCTGCAAACCTTCCTAGCTGAAGAGGCGAATTGAAAGCCGAAACAAAATTGAAACGCATAAACAACAAATATTTTGGTAATGTAATGTGTGTTATGTTTAGGCAGGGATCCGTTGCCTACAAGGTTCTTTTGGAAAAATAGCTCCTTGCTAAAGTATACCGATCTGAAGTGTCGCACAGTCAGCCCCCTGCCCGACTGGGAGCATGTAACCCCGCCCACGCCAGTACACTGTATTGTAGAACAGACCGTACGTAGGTGAAGTATACTGATCTGCAGTGTCGCACAGTCAGCCCCCTGCCCGACTGGGAGCATGTAACCCCGCCCACGCCAGTACACTGTATTGTAGAACCGACCGTACGTAGGTGAAGTATACCGATCTGCAGTGTCGCACAGTCAGCCCCCTGCCCGACTGGGAGCATGTAACCCCGCCCACGCCAGTACACTGTATTGTAGAACCGACCGTACGTGGGTGAAGTATACCGATCTGCAGTGTCGCACAGTCAGCCCCCTGCCCGAATGGGAGCATGTAACCCCGCTCACGCCAGTACACTGTATTGTAGAACCGACCGTACGTAGGTGAAGTATACCGATCTGCAGTGTCGCACAGGCAGCCCCTTGCCCGACTGGGAGCATGTAACCCCGCCCACGCCAGGACTCTTTATTGTAGAACCGACCGTACGTAGGTGAAGTATACCGATCTGCAGTGTCGCACGGTCAGCCCCCTGCCCGACTGGGAGCATGTAACCCCACCCACGCCAGGACTCTGTATTGTAGAACCGACCGTACGTAGGTGAAGTATACCGATCTGCAGTGTCGCACGGTCAGCCCCCTGCCCAAATGGAAGCATGTAACCCCACCCACGCCAGGACTCTGTATTGTAGAACCGACTGTACGTAGGTGAAGTATACCGATCTGCAGTGTCGCACAGGCAGCCCCCTGCCCGACTGGGAGAATGTAACCCCACCCACGCCAGGACTCTTTATTGTAGAACCGACTGCATTTAAAATTCTGGATAAAATATAAATTCTAAATAAAATTGAAATATCAATTGTCTTTGGTAGTACCTAAATTCTGCGTCTTAGAGTTGAAATTTTTAACAAGCAATTTTAAAGAATAAATTTGTATCAACCCCTAACAATATTACAAGTCCCTTGATTAGAAGTATGTATAAAAAGTATTTCATTATTACATTTTTTATCATAAAAAACTCTTAAATACTACTTGTATCAAAAGATAGGCCTGATAGGTTTAGTACCTCGTGGTACAACGTGTTAAAGTTGCAGTTTTAATGCTTTTAAAATATTCCTGTCAGTCAATATTGTTTTGAAACTTTGTTCGGGTGTAGTAGCCTATTATTTTAAAGAAAAAACTCTTGGTCATTTAGTAATTTTCCTATACTAATAATACTTTCATTTTAATTTCTAAATCCTCACAATTTTGTGTAAAACTACAATAAACATCACTTTAATTGTATCAATTAGTATTAATGAATTGTTTTTAATCATTTCTTGTCCAAATTATATACTTAAAAGTTGTAGATTAAATTTAATGGTTTATGTAGTAACTTTCAATTACAAGAAAAAACACTAAACTTAGTGTCTGATAATAAAAACTTTTCAGTCATGTTTTAAGTATTAGGTACAGTTATTAGTGTAGGACTAGGTTTTGTTATCCTGGGTCTAGGAGTATGGTCTAGGACAAAACCGCAACCGTACCATGAGCTAGGAGCAGAGGTCCACTACAAATACCAAGGAGTGCCCTGGTAGAAACGCCTACGCTCTGCTTGTACCAGCCCTCTCACCACAACCATACCATGAGCTAGGAGGAGAGGTCCACTACAAATACCAAGGAGTGCACTGATAGAAACACCTACGCTCTGCTTGTGCCAGGCCTCTCGCCACAACCATACCATGACCTAGGAGGAGAGGTCCACTACAAATACCAAGGAGTGCCCTGGTAGAAACGCCTACGCTCTGCTTGTGCCAGGCCTCTCGCCACAACCATACCATGAGCTAGGAGGAGAGGTCCACTACAAATACCAAGGAGTGCACTGATAGAAACGCCTACGCTCTGCTTGTGCCAGGCCTCTCGCCACAACCATACCATGAGCTAGGAGGAGAGGTCCACTACAAATACCAAGGAGTGCACTGGTAGAAACGCCTACGCTCTGCTTGTGCCAGGCCTCTCGCCACAACCATACCATGAGCTAGGAGGAGAGGTCCACTACAAATACCAAGGAGTGCACTGATAGAAACGCCTACGCTCTGCTTGTGCCAGGCCTCTCGCCACAACCATACCATGACCTAGGAGGAGAGGTCCACTACAAATACCAAGGAGTGCACTGATAGAAACACCTACGCTCTGCTTGTGCCAGGCCTCTCGCCACAACCATACCATGACCTAGGAGGAGAGGTCCACTACAAATACCAAGGAGTGCACTGATAGAAACGCCTACGCTCTGCTTGTGCCAGGCCTCTCGCCACAACCATACCATGAGCTAGGAGGAGAGGTCCACTACAAATACCAAGGAGTGCCCTGGTAGAAACGCCTACGCTCTGCTTGTACCAGCCCTCTCACCACAACCATACCATGAGCTAGGAGGAGAGGTCCACTACAAATACCAAGGAGTGCCCTGGTAGAAACGCCTACGCTCTGCTTGTACCAGCCCTCTCACCACAACCATACCATGAGCTAGGAGGAGAGGTCCACTACAAATACCAAGGAGTGCCCTGGTAGAAACGCCTACGCTCTGCTTGTGCCAGGCCTCTCGCCACAACCATACCATGAGCTAGGAGGAGAGGTCCACTACAAATACCAAGGAGTGCACTGATAGAAACGCCTACGCTCTGCTTGTACCAGGCCTCTCGCCACAACCATACCATGAGCTAGGAGGAGAGGTCCACTACAAATACCAAGGAGTGCCCTGGTAGAAACGCCTACGCTCTGCTTGTACCAGCCCTCTCACCACAACCATACCATGAGCTAGGAGGAGAGGTCCACTACAAATACCAAGGAGTGCCCTGGTAGAAACGCCTACGCTCTGCTTGTGCCAGGCCTCTCGCCACAACCATACCATGAGCTAGGAGGAGAGGTCCACTACAAATACCAAGGAGTGCACTGGTAGAAACACCTACGCTCTGCTTGTGCCAGGCCTCTCGCCACAACCATACCATGAGCTAGGAGGAGAGGTCCACTACAAATACCAAGGAGTGCACTGGTAGAAACACCTACGCTCTGCTTGTGCCAGGCCTCTCGCCACAACCATACCATGAGCTAGGAGGAGAGGTCCACTACAAATACCAAGGAGTGCCCTGGTAGAAACGCCTACGCTCTGCTTGTGCCAGGCCTCTCGCCACAACCATACCATGAGCTAGGAGGAGAGGTCCACTACAAATACCAAGGAGTGCACTGGTAGAAACGCCTACGCTCTGCTTGTGCCAGGCCTCTCGCCACAACCATACCATGAGCTAGGAGGAGAGGTCCACTACAAATACCAAGGAGTGCACTGGTAGAAACGCCTACGCTCTGCTTGTACCAGCCCTCTCACCACAACCATACCATGAGCTAGGAGGAGAGGTCCACTACAAATACCAAGGAGTGCCCTGGTAGAAACGCCTACGCTCTGCTTGTGCCAGGCCTCTCGCCACAACCATACCATGAGCTAGGAGGAGAGGTCCACTACAAATACCAAGGAGTGCCCTGGTAGAAACGCCTACGCTCTGCTTGTACCAGCCCTCTCACCACAACCATACCATGAGCTAGGAGGAGAGGTCCACTACAAATACCAAGGAGTGCACTGGTAGAAACGCCTACGCTCTGCTTGTACCAGCCCTCTCACCACAACCATACCATGAGCTAGGAGGAGAGGTCCACTACAAATACCAAGGAGTGCCCTGGTAGAAACGCCTACGCTCTGCTTGTACCAGCCCTCTCACCACAACCATACCATGAGCTAGGAGGAGAGGTCCACTACAAATACCAAGGAGTGCACTGATAGAAACGCCTACGCTCTGCTTGTGCCAGGCCTCTCGCCACAACCATACCATGAGCTAGGAGGAGAGGTCCACTACAAATACCAAGGAGTGCACTGGTAGAAACGCCTACGCTCTGCTTGTACCAGGCCTCTCGCCACAACCATACCATGAGCTAGGAGCAGAGGTCCACTACAAATACCAAGGAGTGCCCTGATAGAAACGCCTACGCTCTGCTTGTGCCAGGCCTCTCGCCACAACCATACCATGAGCTAGGAGGAGAGGTCCACTACAAATACCAAGGAGTGCACTGATAGAAACGACCACGCTCTGCTTGTACCAGGCCTCTCGCCACAACCATACCATGAGCTAGGAGGAGAGGTCCACTACAAATACCAAGGAGTGCACTGGTAGAAACGCCTACGCTCTGCTTGTGCCAGGCCTCTCGCCACAACCATACCATGAGCTAGGAGGAGAGGTCCACTACAAATACCAAGGAGTGCACTGATAGAAACGATCACGCTCTGCTTGTACCAGGCCTCTCGCCACAACCATACCATGAGCTAGGAGGAGAGGTCCACTACAAATACCAAGGAGTGCCTGGTAGAAACGCCTACGCTCTGCTTGTACCAGGCCTCTCGCACAACCATACCATGAGCTAGGAGGAGA